>JAWPHD010002285.1:0-264852 GCA_037043455.1 Cyrtodaria siliqua
GGAGCGCCGAATATAATTTACACATATTCAATCACGGGTATTTTAAGAACCCGTGAATAAACCTTTACTTTTAATCGGCACATTTACATTATAGTATGACCTGAACACCTGCTTGGGCTTAGCAAGTTAAATTTAATGTGCAGGCCCATTTATCATTTGATCACAAAAGGTGCAAGTTTATTAGGGGGTCATGGTCTCCCGTCATTTTTTTAAACTATTCAAAATCCTGCATTCTGAAGTACTGTCTGTTGTAATATTGCAATCGATATTGTCTTAAAATGTAATAGTTGTATTATCATGTTTCTCAGTGGGGAAAATAAACTAGATTAGCACTTCAAAACCTTAACACAAAAATTGTTGTGTGTGTGTGTGTGTGTGTGTGTGTGTGTGTGTGTGTTTCCCCCCATTTATTATCGACATTTTTTGAATTTTCAGAGACACATGAACGGTAATTAATCAAAGGGTGATCGAAACACAATTCAGTTATTTTTAGGAAACAATTTTAAAATAAGACTTCTCAGTTGTACACGTTCTAATAAAACATAAATACACCATTTACTGTCGCATGTCGCTTTAAAAGTCACAGCTACCGTCATAGTATAGATTAGCGTGCACACTTTAAGGAAAATATCACCTAGATATTTAGATATTTTGATATGTGCATGTATTCATTGTTGCGTGGGTAGAACAAACTTAGCTAAATGTTGAGTGTTCAAAAACATACCTATAAACTATTATTAGTAACCATGATATTTTCTGATTAGATTATTAATGTAATTGGTCCCATCTAAGTATTTTAGAGGCACTTAGACGGAGTCTTCTTCACTTGTTAACGTAGGAAATATTGATTTTAGTTTTAACATCACCTTTTTTGTGAAACAATATGCGCATGTCAGAATTGACACACCGATAACCTGGTACCATAAAGATTACGATACGACACGCTTGAGATGCGCTGATCTTATTTACCACTCAAACTTTTTCTACGAGCTAAGGACCTCTAAAAACTACATTCCTTTTATACCTATATACTTCAAAATGAGATTTTGAAATAATAATGTTTTACTCCTTTTTTGTCAAGTTACATATTACATTTGAATCGACGTGTATCATAACTGTTATGATATAATCTAAATGTATACCACATTTAATGTACTTTTAAATTGTATAAATTGTTAAGAGTTGGTTTTTTAAGAGGAACACTGTGTTTACGAGCGTTAAGGATCATTATTATACGTGTGGGGAAACATCAAATACGCACTAATTTAAGTTTTATAGACGCTTAAAACAGGATAGATTTAGTCAGATTTTAGTTAAGTCTATTTTCGATGTAAACTAATTAGGAATACGTGGGTGCACTGCTGTTTTCCTTTAAAATGAAATAGATTTAAAATTATTATGATAATTATTACTATTGGCGGAGTAATACATTTTCATCCGATATTTATGACGGGTTTTACGTCTTTCGAAATGTTATGCTCGAGAACAATTTGACAGTATATTATTGTTTGTTTTCATAAAGCAGTTGAAACTAAAACGAATGAGAGCTAAACCAGTAAAAGAAATTCCAAGAGCGGATATCCGTTGGTATATAATAATGTTTTGTTGATATAGAAATGGGTGGCATATTTGAATAACAATACACTGTATTGCAAATGCACTATTGTTGTGTTTGATATTATTTATTATAGAACTGAAATTAGATAAGATATGTTAACATTCATGTGCAGGCCCGTGCCTACAAATAGCTACGCGCATGACCTAGAGTTTCGATAAGCGATTTTGTAATTTTGCCTTTATTTGGCGGGTTAGTTTCTTTAATGAAATGTATTGAACACGAATCAGGCTGATCACGTCAGGAAATATAATCAAATTATATAGTATAATTTTGACATTATTTGTTTACGTCTGCTAAAAACGTTATTTTGGGTATCAGTACGATTCAACGGGAAATTGGCTGTAATGCAGTATGCAATGTCAGTATCATCTTAAGCTGAAACAATACATATGCAAACAACAGTGTATACCTGATACTTTAAGAAGTCACCTCATACCCCACCCCCAACCCTCATCACACACACACACACACACACGCCTCTAGGCGGGTTTCATCATTTTAAGTCACACTATCAGAGCGTTATTGCCGTTATTTTAAGAGCAAGCGCACTTCTTGGCAACAATCAATATTATATAGATAATATGGTCAAGATTGTGGTTGCATTTCTTAATCCTGTAAAAACGACGGTAATAACAGCAGATCTTCCGATATTTGCATTGGCAAAATATCAGTAGTCATTTGTTTGATAATGGAATGGTTGCACACCGAAATGGCAATTTTGAAGATACTATGTAATGTACTGAAATACAATGGCTGGATAACTGTCCCCTCTGGAGCTGCTATCGAATCAAATGATACGGCTTAATCGTTTATATCTGATTCAAATGTTTCAAAAACAATTTTCAGAGAACCAGATAACTGAATGTGCCTTTTACAAGCTAAAGGTAAATATGTATGACAACCATACATTGAGATGGCGATAAAAATAGTGTAATGTATATCATGTATATCATTTAAAGAAAGTTCACAAATTCAGCTATGGAATCAGGTGCTGGATTTTGAAGTACTTTTTTCTATACTTTGAGTATAGAGACAAATATTCAGCTAGACAAAAAGTCTACATCAGAATTCATCCTCTACGTGTTTGCCCTTGGTCATGCTGGACGTGCATACATGCATGTCTTCCAATTCATTTGACTGATCGGTAACTTGAGTATCCAGTGAGTGCAGCTAAATTCATAAAGCGAACATTTCCTAGCATTACCGAAGAACATGTTTTCAGCAATCTATTAACCAGGTTCATGAACAAAAGAAACTGCAAGTAAAGGGAGATGTTTGGAAAATATGGTTGACCGATAACCTGCTTTAAGGAGATAGATGGTTTCAGTTACAAAAATGTGTAGCCTTGTAGAACAGTTGAGATTCACTATGGTGAAAGTGAAATTTCCTCATCCAAATACAATTTAGAGGATACATTTAAGGAATGGAAGGAGGGGATGGAAGGAGATCCATTTCTTGATGATTCTAGCAGCATTTTAATATTAATCAGAAATGGGTTGTAGATAAATGAGTAGCAGACTGTTATGCGTCAATAAGTACTTTTGGTTCAAGGCAATAACATAACTTCTTTGCATGTTGCTTCAAGACAATAACGTAACTTCTTTGCATGTCTCACAGAGGATGAGACTGATTCAGCTACACAATTATGTCTTTCAAGCAAGTCCGGAACACCAACAGTTGTGTATCGATGTACAAATCAGTAAATTCCACCTAAAAGGAAATAAGATATATTGAGACCAACGTTTGAGTCGTACTGTCGATAATAAAACAAGATCTACGTCGCAATTGGCAATTGTTTGAGTGATACTTCGAAATGTTAAGCAGTACAAAGGATACCAGAGGTTCAGGTATTAGGACAAATGGTTCAGATTCAAGCAAAGTGCCGGCAAACTGTCAAAAGATTTTACGGTTATCTCGAAATAAAACTGAATTGTTTTTCTTAATCGCAAAATCAGTCGTAGGCATGTTTAACAAAGCCAATTGTTGTAACAGCAGATAAAAAACAGACAGTTCATGTGTCTATAGAGAAAGATAAACGTTCAACATGTAACCTAGTGCTCACACACAATAAGTATACGTGGAAAACATAAATTCAAGAACGGGTGTAGGGAAATTATAATGTCCGGCTTTGACACTGATGTGGTTGTCATCAAAACGCCCTAAGAACTTTGACATAGATGAGCTTTGGATTGCCTATGGAAGATGGAAGGATTTAAAATGACTATGCATACATTACATGGTGCTCCAGTTATATCCAAAGCCGGAGCATTTTCTTTATGTCATGCCTTCACATGTCGCAGGAAAGGGAAAGTCTGCATGGCAAACTTGGAATATATACTTGAAACTGCAAGAGAAAATGTTGTAAACCTCAGTAATATGCCTAGCGGTATTGATGAATCAGATTATGATGCTTAAGGTGAAATGTCATGTGTTATGTATAATAAATCAAGCAGCACACGGATAGTAAATGGCGTCATTATACAAAACAACTCTTGAAATTACGCAATTCCACCAACAAGCTAGTATATCGATGTGGCCATCAAGCAGGATGTGAATGGTATCAGTCATACCCAGGAGTTATTAAACAAATGTACATATTTTTTATCTAATTCCCATCACTAGGGATAAGATTTATGTATAATTCCGCAGAGTAGGGGTTAATATCAAACTCTCCATGTTTGTATATGATTTCCTACCACGGGGAATAGTTTTTGTCTTATCCCCGGGGAATGTCCTGCCACCCCCACCCTAGGTATAGTAAAAGATTGATAGGTGCAGGTGCATACTACTAAATCTCAGTTATACTTTATCCGTCTTATTGGGTCTGTACATATGCTGGTGACCACTGGAACAGTATTGGAAAACTCTTTTCCGCGTTTCAGCTATATGTCAAGCATTTCGGCAATGTAATGAATGAATGGTGTTTTACGGCACGTCGACAAATAAATAGTCCATATTGTGCGCAAAGCCGATGAAAGATGAAGAAATGAGTAGTAATTAAAAATTGATGTAAATATATAAAAAATAAAACTATTTTCAAATAATGATGATATGGTAGCAATACAAACTATATATGTAAGTCAACAAATGCCCGCCAACGGGTGTATAAACAAGTAAATATATATAAGAACACATTATAATGATTTATTTAGCCTGATTTCTTTGAGGAAATCTAAAACAAGACTAAACTCTATAGTATCAAATAACTCTTTCATAGTAGTTACATTGTAGTACCTTTGACGCATAGGATCAAAGTCTACACATTCCAACAAGATGTGTTTGACCGTTAACGGTGCAAAGCAGGGTATACATTCTGATTATTGCTCAGCTTGTAATAAATATGAATGAGTATAACGTGTATGCCCTATCCTGCACCGGGCTAGGACAACTTCTTCTCAACGAATGGGTCTACTAGAAGAACGCCATTCTCCAAGAAACGTTTTAATTGAATGGAGTTTATTGTTAACTGCCAAATCCCAAGTGGCTTGCCAAGAGTTACGAATAAATGTGTTAATACAAATTTTAAAATCAGTATATGGTAATTTAGCACTAGATATATGTTAACATAATGCTGCTTTAGCAGCACTATCAGCTCTATCATTACCACGTATTCCTACATGGCTTGGAAGCCAGCAGAAAAAATAATAACATTATCAACTATAAGAGAATTGTAGCACAACTGGGTTATCATGTTTCATATTACCCAGTGCTTGAATAATGAAAGGGAATCAGAAAAGATTACAAAATGGTCATCATCAGATTCCTGAATATAATTTAAGGCAAGTTCCATTGCCTTAAGTTCAGCTGAAAAGATAGAGGCCTTGTTAGGCAGGCGGCTCTTTATGCTGTGTTTGTGAACAACAGCTGCTGCAGCTACCTTATCTCTATCTTTAGAACCATCTGTGTATATATGTTAGAAGTTACTGTATTTCGATTTAATTTCATTACATTTGCTTTGAAAGACAATAGGACCTGTACTGGATTTGTTACTATTACAAAGATAAAAAATAATTGTTGGTGTTTCCAAAGTCCACGGTGGAATTTGTGGTACTTTGTACTTGGCAATCAAATTTAGGTCGATTTCAGTGTCTCTTAATTTTGGTTTAATACGAAGACCAAATGGTCAAATGGCCTTCGGTTTTCGATCAAAAAGAGGTTCATAACTAGGATTAAAACCATTATCGAAAGTTGGGTTTGAAGGGTTAGATTTTAGTTTAATGGCATACCGAAGGGCTAATTTGTCCCGTCTATGAGACAGTGATGGTTCATTAGCTTCAACATATAGACTTTCGGATGGTGATGTACGAAAGGCACCTAAGGCGAGTCGTAATCCTTGATTATGTATAGGATCGAGCATCTTGCTAGTCGATCAATATACTATTGAGCCATAGTCCAGCTTGGATCTGATAAGAGATCTATAACGTTGTAAAAGTACTTTACGAACTGCTCCCCAATTAGTGTTTGCAACAACTTTAAATAAATTAAGAGCTTTAATTGTTGTAAGAAAAGAAACCGTACATGTAGCAGTTGCAAATGCCACCGTGCTACTTTGGCGTGTACAGCGCCATATAGCTATGCGTGGCAATTTGAACAGAATGCAAACTTGAAAGTAGTTTATCAGGACTAAATATAAAAGTAGATATACAATTCGAACAGGAAATGTAGCATTCACAGAACACAGTCAACCAAATCATACATTAAAAACAAACAACAAGTATAAGGGGAAATTGTAGCAAAGAATGCGAAGTAGTCACTACGACCATAACAAGGTTGATAATATGAGTACGGCCTTAGCACAGTCAGTAGAAAAAACGCCGCTGGAAGATAGTATCAGTCCAAACTAAAGTTTAAGATCATACTAAATAAAAAGTCTACAATATGCCAATATTGGTAGTATTTTCGTATTTCTATGGGAATTTTATTGGTGGGGTAATGATTTAATTGACAATAGCAACGAGTAAGAAGGTGTGTTCCGTTAATAAGTACATTATGCATATTTTAATACGTATATAACCGCAATAACATGAATACCCGAACATCTGATAACCACTTCAGAATGTAAAGCATAGATTGAAAATATATAGTTTGTGGTGGGTGGGGCATACTCATAATTTTATTTTATTTAATCATGACGAAATATTTGCAAAAATTAGTGTAGTTTTCACAGTCGAAGCCAAACTATAGTGAATGAGACAAAATATTAGTTTAATATACAGCTGTATCTTATATTTACAGTATATTTGGCGACCATCTTGAAAATGATCGAAATTTATTTGGATCAGGTTATTTTTCATTTGAATATAATATGTGCAAACATTGTACAAAATATCATACTTGTATCACAATCTGAACTATTTTCTGGTTATTTCCTCCGCTACATCAGAAATTTGAAGAATGGAGTCAACATCTTATGTATCCTTGTTTCTAGTAGCGTTCAAAGGAATCTTGCTTGACAGACTGGAATGCACACCTGTTCATTTCGTAACTCTCTTAATTGTACCAAATTTGTTCTGAAATCATCAACCCATAGAAACCAGTTGCTGAAACTCTGTATTTTTCTCTTAGCAACATGCACCGCATCAGGTACAGCTGTAACTCTGCTTAAACGTAGGGTCCTTCATTTATGTCTGTCAGCAATTGCTTTCGAGCTGCAGCATTCTGAATCTTGAGTTACACACATTATTGAAGCTTTGATGCATTTTTTTCATACTTCATGCAGCAACAGCAGTCTATTAAGAAACAAATGTCACCACGTAACACTTTGTGAAAGTTTTAGGTGTTTTGTCTTAAAAGTAGATAAACTAGATATTATATTTTTATTTCCTGTAAACTCATGTTCCCCAGTTCCCTAAAATTATGCCAATGTTCCTTTGTTCCTTGCAAATAACAGACAATGTTCCATTGTTCCCCAAAAATAAATGGCCATGTTCCCTTGTTCCCCTGGGAGACCCTCAATTATGTATTATGAGCCATAACAAGTATACTTTCTACCGATTGCCAGAAGCGCTTAGACTTTGTTTCTACATCGCAAAGTTCCAGACCCTTGTTGCTGATTTTTTTTGGCATTCATAAGTTCGCATATTTTAGGGATGTAGACTTAAACATGGCGTCCCGTGTATCGGGATTTATCCTCCGAGCACGTTTTTTGAAAATAAAGGAATATATTCGTTGGTAAGAGTAGGGCATGTTTCCGGATTCCTATGTATCATTCCCTCTCTCTTTGGGAGGGCTCTAAATAACATATCATGTGTTATTGAACGACATTAAGTTCAGTTCTAATTTGCAGCCATATTTGCCCTCGGCAGCTATTTCACTGCTGGTGTAGTTGGTTATATTAGACCTTTGCGAATAGAAAGTAACGATAAGAGTTGACGATAAGGAAATCCGTTAAAAGTGTGTGTGTGTGTGTGTGTGTGCGTGCGTGCGTGCGTGTGTGTGTGAATGCTGGAGTGCGTGTGTTTTTTCTCTCAATATTAACCTATTGTCCATAGAGGGTTCGAAGAGACGAGTTCAATAATATTATGACACAGTGCCGATATCTATGTGAGTTTTTTATGAACTAATAACATTCGTTTCGATTAAAGAGGCATAGCCTTTACTCCACTCTACTTTAACGCGAACAATACTAATAACCGTAAATCGATATTTCTTCATCTCCTGAAAACAGCAAGTGTATTCTGGCTTTGTATGTCCCGATTATAGGGAAAATAGAATAACAGCGCCCATCCGCGTGCCAATAAACACTTAGACCATTACTGTTAAAGATTTCCACGGTCAAAATTATTTCATAAGTTGTTTTTATGTTTTAATTTGCAAACATAATGTTAAACTATATACGGGTGTTGGTTTTTATTTGGGTATGGTTGGTGGCGGTGCTGGTGTTAGATGCATAAAACAAAATTGTTTTATTAAATCATTTCTAGAACCTGTCAGTGAATAGCTGGGTGAGCGTCCATCGGAAGAAACGTGGCATGCGTGGATTTGCAAATGGAGCAAATTGTCTGTAGAAGACAACCTCCACAGCACAGTCTACCAAAGTGACAAAGTCCATGGCCCGAGGCAACGATTGAAGCCTACAAGGTACCTATACAATTAATATATATTCGTCAGAAAGGAATACAACCCTTTGGTATTACAACGCACTTCGTGCTTGGTGGTTGACCCCTCTAGAGTCAGTCAATATACTTCGACTTTCTGTTGTGCGATGACCGGACTACCTCGCGGGAATTTATGATTGTACCTTCTGAAACCCATAAATGGTATATGAACTTTAGTCCCTCAGGTCTTCTGGTCGTACTCTAGATTGGTTTTATCTTTGGTTGCAACTGCTGTGGTTGTTCAGTACAATTCTGGATACATCCTGAGGTGTCTTATTTTATATTTTTCAATAATATTAATGTGTCGTTTCTCTGGATGTGGACTTTATTGTTAGAGAAAAAAATGTATGGGACGTACTTATACTGTCTTGTTAATTTGAGCGCCGAAGACAGGATAATATGGAGGTTGTGTACACATAAATCGATTTAAACTAACCAGCAGGCCATATTGCCTACTGACAATTCCAAGTCGGTAACCCTTTCTTCACCACTGGTTGTGTTGTCTTTTTCATTGTACATTTAATTTGCTCTTTGTGGTGCAGTGCGGACCTACGGTGCCATTGCGTATGGGTGCTTAAGTTCTGTTAATCAACCGTAATACAAGTTGGCCAACATTTTATGATTTTTCTTCATTTTGTTCTTACAGCAGCCGTCGACCTGACGGTATTTTGCAAGCTTGGGGCATGTCTCATTGAAATAACACTTTTACTGACATTTTACAGTTTATAAAAATTTGTAACTAACAAGTGTGTATGTGGACACCTAAAATATAATAAAGGACACTGTTTGCTTGAAAGTTTTGTGCCTGTACTATAATATACTAACACGTGCAATTCAACATTTAAAACAATTTATTTTCCAAAAACAGGATATAAACTAGCTGATATTACTATATTATTATACTGTTGGATTGTTGTTATTTTTTTTATTTTTTTTGCTTGAGTGAAACTTGCACTGTATGCATGTAATTGCTTAAATATCCTTCATATATGACACTATGGATATCTTGATTATGAATTAAGAATATTATGAATGTATTAACCAATGAGTGTTTATCGGATTTGTAGTGTTGTTGTGTTTATGGATGTTTGCGTGTGTGCGCCTGAGTATGAATGTTTTTATATGTATTCATAACTTTTATAGCAATATTTTTCGAAGGCCACATTGAAAATAAGTGTATGTATTTTATATGCATAACTTAATTTGTTTTAACCTTCGTTAAATAAAGAAATTATTATTATTATTATTATTATTATAACATACCGTTTATTATATTTAGGAGTTTACAATTCACACCATTGTTAGGCAGTGAGATGGTATCTTGGACACTCTGCCAAAGGATTTCATAAAGAACGGCTATGGCTGGAAAAAGGATGTAAACTTAACTAAAGAATCAGGGTTGAAAATATACAAGATTGAACATATTGAAAGCTTGCATGCCCTAACAACTCGTGCGAACCCAAGGAGAGGCTGTGCCATGGTTCAATGGGTGGATACATATATAGTGCGTTTTTCTCTAGTCAATGGCATCAGGTGCAGAAGTTCTTTGAAGTGGAGAAATCAACGAAGTTTATGAGAAAACACGCACAGAAGAGGTTTCCCCTAGCACGGTGCTTATGGGTAAATAACATTAAAGTACATAAATCACAAAACAAGAACGTATACATGTCTGTGTAAGCTGCGAAAAAACGTCAAACTAGACATCAGTAATGTAGGACATACCTGTATAACTGTATTTATCACATAACTTACGGTGTGGGAATGGAATAACGCCATTCTGTATTTTCTATATACCACTAGCTATATAAGTATGCAAATAAGCCTATACAAATCGATAATGACTATGATCCAATTCGCAAGGTTTATGTCGGTTTCGCGTTCAAGCGACAGGCAAAGTGCAATAAAAGTCGCTATGTGAGTTTTGGAACAAATAGAATCTAACATTCGTTCTCATTCATTATTGAATTTATTAAACTCGTTATCAAAACTGATATAATGCTCGACTTTTGCCAACGTTTAATAAATTCAATAATGAATGTGAACTCATGTAAGATCTTCTATATGTTATATTCTTGCTATTTGCTTTTGTTTAATGTTTCCTTATGTTATTGGTTGCGTCGGCTTTTTTAGACGTGAATTTTGTCTCTTAATGACGTTTTTTTCATATCTTTATAAACAGTGGGTAGTTTCAACACATGTTATACCTACAAGCGTGACTTTAAAGTAGAATACCGCTTAAGCCGGGGCTAGGGGGAGTGAGAAGTGTTGCTTCTTTCATTACTTCTCATGAACAGACTCAATAAAACCGAGTCTGCTGCTTTATTCTCTTAATTGTGTTTGTTGCTCTCAAAGGATCACCTTTATCAGTATTTATTAGTATTGAATTATTAATAATAATAATTAGGAGTGTGTATTGAAATTTATATCAGATAAATACGAGGCAACATTACAACAACTAATTTAAAAATATTTCATTCATTTTATTTATTTTTTATCAACATAAATGACACAATGATAGGGAGTTACACAGGACTGATCTTCTTTCCATACATACAAATGTAAGAAATAGGAACCCAAATAATTCAGAAACATAGCAATAACTAAACTACATGTTATCCACCGTCCCCCTCTCCCTACCTTATACCATATGTTTGTCTAAAATTATTAGGTTAAAACGGGTCTGAGAATGTTTGTTTCTTTATTAAAACATGCTAATTTCAAATCTTGGATCCGTCCCTAAATAATATATATGCTTGGTACAACACACAGATTTGGCGCCTACTTTAAAAATGAATAAAACTCCATTACTATGTTTAATTATCATATTAATTTTGCACTTGCTATAGATATATTTAAATATCGAAATTTCACATGTTAAGGAGCTGGCCCTGTTTATAAAATCCTTTCACTTTGAGAGTCATAAAGGGTCACCTCAGTACAGTTAATACATTACAAAACAGTTCCCAAAGGTTGCATCGTTTACGCTTCATTGATATCAGATTAGTGGAATCATGAAGCAGTGTCTAGCTCAGTTGGATTTAGAATCAAAGGTCCAAGCCCCAATCCGTCCGCGCATTTTTCTAGTCCTCTGAGTGGCATCCTTAAAGGACTGTTACTCATAGTCTTAAGTCTCGTTTTAATCCAATTTCTTTCTCGATGGAAATTGAGACACAAATAAACTTATTCCTAATTACTATGGGAATATGATATTATTAGCAGTTTCTGGTGTGTTAGCTTAGTCAGCTCAGTCAGTACAGCATCTGAACGGTAGTCAGTATGTTTTCTAATCCTCAGACGCATTATTAGTGTATTATAATTTATTACAATCTTGCAATCTGGGAAATGTCCTAATGCATCCACCTTAGAGTTCTATCTAATATATATCTCTACTGTTTTGAGTTCCCTGAAATAAAATAATAACAGAATAGATGATTATGTAAAATTAAAATATATAATAATACCGTCTCCAAATTTTCTCAAAATTCAATATATTTTAATAGTTATGTATAAACCAGAAACGCTAAATATATGAAAAGTAGAGTTATTGACAAATAATTCAGAACAATGTTTTTGTCCATTTTGAGATAAGCTGTATTTTAAGTTAAACAGTTATGCAGATTTAAATAAAATTAAGTGAACGACGTAAACAATTTAAAAATAATACCCATTTATATCATCTGATCTTTCAGCTCATCTTCCCGTTATTATTTCAGTTCTTTCCCATGCTATCATTGCCATGTCTGTTATAATTTCTCTCTTTTCCCTGGTATTGACCATATTCGGGGCAACGTCTCCACAGCGTCAACGTCCGTTACCCATGTGACTAAAGCCGCTACAACGAGCGCACATACTAAAACAGTATTCGGCCTCATCCTGCAAAAGAAATGATACAATGAAATTAGGATATCATTGCCATGTCTGTGATAATTTCTCTCTTTTCCCTGGTATCGACCATATGCGTGGCAACCTATCCATTGCGTCAACGTCCGTTACCCATGTGACTAACGTCGCTACAACCAGCGCACATACTAAACCAGTATTCGGCCTCATTCTGAAAAATAAATGATACAATAACATTAGGATATCCTTGCCATGTCTGCGATAATTTCTCACTTTTCCCTGGTATCGACTATATTCGGGGCAACATCTCCACTGCGTCAACGTCCGATACCCATGTGACTAACGCCGCTACAATCAGCGCAGTAATAAAACAGAATTCGGCCTCTCTATAAAAAAGAAATGATACAATAAAATTAGGATATCCTTGCAATGTCTGCAATAATTTCTCTCTTTTTCCTGGTATGGACCATATTCGGGGCAACGTCTCCACTGCGACCACGTCAGATACCCATGTGACTAACGCCGCTACAACCAGCGCACATAATAAAACAGTATTCGGCGTCATTCTGAAAAAGAAATGAAAATTAGGATATCCTTGCCATATCTGTGATAAGTTCTCCCTTTTCCCTGGTATCGACCATATTCGGTGCAACGTCTCTACTTCGTCTCCTTGTAGTATCTGCTACTTGAGGGTCGAAGTCCGATAAACATGTAATAGACACCACTACAACCATCGCACAATCTAAAATAGTGAGGATGTATAGATAACAAATAAATAGACCTACAAACAAAGACACGGTGTTTCTTTCACCGGATTCATTTAAATTTATATGATAAACTTTTTAAGCAATTTTTTGAAAAAGACGTCTGCATTATATTAGCGCCGTCAGCTCTTGACTGATTCACGTTAAGACGCATGCTTCTAATTCAACAGCTAAACAATCACGGTGTATATAAAGATCTAAGACTATATACCTTTCTACAATTTAGCTTACGTATACCCCATGAAGTGCTAAGATAACAGAACAAAAACTTTTATGTTACCTGATTTACTAAATTACTCATCAACGCCGGTTGAATCGGCGAATAAAACTTGCTCGGAGACGGCGGGGTTGGGCACTTCTCATTTTTGTAAGCAAATATTGTTGGAACCGCTGTTTTTTTCAATCGGCATGGCCGTCTGTTCTCCAAATTCAACGAAAAAGAAACCAAACGATGGACTTCCCACGAATCCAACTCAAAATGTTACTACAAATTCGCGCGTCTTTCGAAGGTTCCCACTCTTTTGCCGAAACGGGCGATTTTCGTCGGTAGCGGTCCACCCACACTTCATATCTTAATCATTAACCTGATTTGGAAGACGAAAGAAACTGATATTATTATATTGTCCTTTTGTATGCACTCATTTGCACCCAGCAACAGCACACGGCATTTTTAACACGTACCATAAAACGTATTCCTACATAGACTTAATGCGGAACCGCTAATCGCTTAGTACCAATGATGTCACTGGTCCTATCTTCAAAAAGGGCGAAACTCGGAGCGTGTGCGCTATGAGGTATAATTGGCTACTGTGACAAAACGGGACAACCAATAAGTGTAATATTTGAACAGATTGTATATTATATACATATATTTCGGAATATATGCTCAAAAGACACGCTGTAGTTCACCTTTAAGTATTTGTTTGTTTGAATGGTGTTTTATAACCTTTTTAGCACATGTTAGACCATATATGACGCAATAATGGCTCTCTTTTCCCTGGCATCAACCATATTAGGTGCAACGTCTCCACTTCGTCAACGTCCAATATACATGTGACTAACCCCTAACCCTAACCCTAAACCTACAACCAGCGCAAATACTAAAACAGTATTTTGCCTCATTCTGAAAAAGAAATGATACAATAAAATTAGGATATCCTTACCATGTCTGCAATAATGTCTCGCTTTTTCCTGGTTTCGACCATATTCGGGACAACGTCTCCACTGCGTCAACGTCCGATACCCATGTGACTAACGCCTCTACAACCAGCGCACATACTAAAATAGTATTCGGCGTCATTCTGAAAAAGAAATGATACAATAAAATTAGGATATCCTTGCCATATCTGTGATAAGTTCTCCATTTTCCCTGGTATTGAACATATTCGGTGCAAAGTCTCCACTTCGTCTCCTCGTAGTATCTGCTACTTGAGAGTCGAAGTCCGATAAACATGTAACAAACACCACTACAACCAGCGCACATACTAAGATAGTGAGGGTGCATAGTTAACAAATAAATAAACCTACAAAATATATATTGTAATATATATCGAAACAAAGACACAGTGTTTCTTTCACCGGATTCATTTAAATTTATATGATTATCTTTTTTAGCAATCTTTTGAAAAAGACGGCTACATTATATTAACGCCGTCAGCTCTTGACTGATTCACGTTAAGACGCATGCTTCTAATTCAACAGCTAAACAATCACGGTGTATATAAAGATCTTAGACTATATACTTTTCTACAATTTAGCATACGTATACCCGATGAAGTGCTAAGATAATAGAACTAAAACTGCTATGTTACCTCATTTATTAATTTACTCCTCACCGCCGGTTGAATCGGCGAATAAAACTTGCTCGGAGACGGCGGGGTTGGGCACTTCTCATTTTTGTAAGCAAATATTGTTGGTACCGCTGTGTTTTTTTAATCGGCATGGCCATCTGTTCTCCAAATTCAACGAAAAAGAAACCAAACGATGGACTTCCCACGAATCCAACTCAAATGTTACTACAAACTCGCGCGTCTTTCGAAGGTTCCCACTTCTTTGACGAGACGGGCGATTTTCGTCGGCAGCGGTCCACCCACACTTCATATCTTAATCATTAACCTGATTTGGAAAACGAAAGAAACTGATATTATTATATTGTCCTTTTGTATGCACACATTTGCATCCAGCAACAGCACACGGCATTTTTAACACGTACCATCAAACGTATTCCTACATAGACTTAATGCGGAACCGCTAATCGCTTAGTACCAATGATGTCACAGGTTCTGTCTTCAAAAAGGGCGAAACTCGGAGCGTGTGCGCTATAAGGTATAATTGGCTACTGTGACAAAACGGGACAACCAATAAGTGTAATATTTGAACAGATTGTATATTATATACATATATTTCGGAATATATGCTCAAAAGACACGCTATAGTTCACCTTTAAGTATGTGTTTGTCTGAATGGTGTTTTATAACCTTTTTAGCTCATGTTAGACCATATATGATGCAATAATGGCTCTCTTTTCCCTGGCATCGACCATATTAGGTGCAACGTCTCCACTTCGTCTCCTCGTAGTATCTGCTACTTGAGCGTCAACGTCCAATATACATGTGATTAACACCACTACAACCAGTGCAAATATTAAAACAGTATTTAGCCTCATTCTGAAAAAGAAATGATAAATAAAATAAGGATATCCTTGCCGTGTCTGCAATAATTTCTCTCTTGTTCCTGGTATCGACCATATTCGGGGCAACGTCTCCACTGCGTCAACGTCCGATACCCATGTGACTAAAGCCGCTACAACCAGCACACATACTAAAACAGTATTCGGCGTCATTCTAAAAAAGAAATGATACAATAAAATTAGGATATCCTTGCCATATCTGTGATAAGTTCTCCATTTTCCCTGGTATTGACCATATTCGGTGCAACGTCTCCACTTCGTCTCCTCGTAGTATCTGCTACTTGAGCGTCGAAGTCCGATAAACATGTAACAAACACCACTACAACCAGCGCACATACTAAGATAGTGAGGGTGTATAGTTAACAAATAAATAAACCTACAAAATATATATTGTAATATATATCGAAACAAAGACGCAGTGTTTCTTTCACCGGATTCATTTAAATTTATATGATGAACTTTTTTAGCAATCTTTTGAAAAAGACGGCTACATTATATTAGCGCCGTCAGCTCTTGACTGATTCACGTTAAGACGCATGCTTCTAATTCAACAGCTAAACAATCACTGTGTATATAAAGATCTAAGACTATATACCTTTCTACAATTTAGCATACGTATACCCGATGAAGTGCTAAGATAATAGAACAAAAACTGTTATGTTACCTCATTTATTAATTTACTCCTCACCGCCGGTTGAATAGGCGAATAAAACTTGCTCGGAGACGGCGGGGTTGGGCACTTCTCATTTTTGTAAGCAAATATTGTTTTTACCGCTGTGTTTTTTTAATCGGCATGGCCGTCTGTTCTCCAAATTCAACGAAAAAGAAACCAAACGATGGACTTCCCACGAATCCAACTCAAATGTTACTACAAACTCGCGCGTCTTTCGAAGGTTCCCACTTTTTTGAAGAGACGGGCGATTTTCGTCGGCAGCGGTCAACCCACACTTCATATCTTAATCATTAACCTGATTTGGAAGACGAAAGAAACTGATATTATTATATTGTCCTTTTGTATGCACACATTTGCATCCAGCAACAGCACACGGCATTTTTAACACGTACCATCAAACGTATTCCTACATAGACTCAATGCGGAACCGCTAATCGCTTAGTACCGATGACGTCACAGGTCCTGTCTTCAAAAAGGGCGAAACTCGGAGCGTGTGCGCTATGAGGTATAATTGGCTACTGTGACAAAACGGGACAACCAATAAGTGTAATATTTAAACAAATTGTATATTATATACATATATTTCGGAATATATGTTCAAAAGACACGCTATAGTTCACCTTTAAGTATTTGTTTGTTTGAATGGTGTTTTATAACCTTTCGGAATATATGTTCAAAAGACACGCTATAGTTCACCTTTAAGTATTTGTTTGTTTGAATGGTGTTTTATAACCTTTTTAGCACATGTTAGACCATATATGACGCAATAATGGCTCTCTTTTCCCTGGCGTCGACCATATTAGGTGCAACGTCTCCACTTCGTCTCCTCGTAGTATCTGCTACTTGAGCGTCAACGTCCAATATACATGTAACCAACACCACTACAACCAGCGCAAACACCAAAAAGTATTTTGCCTCATTCTGAAAAAGAAATAATACAATAAAATTAGGATATCCTTGCCATATCTGTGATAAGTTCTCCATTTCCCCTGGTATCGACTATATTCGGTGCAACGTCTCCACTTCGTCTCCTCGTAGTATCTGCTACTTGAGCGTCGAAGTCCGATAAACATGTAACAAACACCACTACAACCAGCGCACATACTAAGATAGTGAGGGTGTATAGTTAACAAATAAATAAACCTACAATATATATATTGAAATATATATCGAAACAAAGACACAGTGTTTCTTTCACCGGATTCATTTAAATGTATATGATGAACTTTTTTAGCAATCTTTTGAAAAAGACGGCTACATTATATTAGCGCCGTCAGCTCTTGACTTATTCACGTTGCGACGCATGCTTCATATTCAACAGCTAAACAATCACGGTGTATATAAAGATCTAAGACTATATACCTTTCTACAATTTAGCATACGTATACCCGATGAAGTGCTAAGATAATAGAACAAAAACTTTTATGTTACCTCATTTATTAATTTACTCCTCACCGCCGGTTGAATCGGCGAATAAAACTTGCTCGGAGACGGCGGGGTTGGGCACTTCTCATTTTTGTAAGCAAATATTGTTGGTACCGCTGGGTTTTTTAATCGGCATGGCCGTCTGTTCTCCAAATTCAACGAAAAAGAAACCAAACGACGGACTTCCCGCGAAGTCAACTCAAATGTTACTACAAACTCGCGCGTCTTTCGAAGGTTCCCACTTTTTTGACGAGACGGGCGATTTTCGTCGGCACCGATCCACCCACACTTCATAGCTTACTGATTTGGAAAACGAAAGAAACTGATATTATTATATTGTCCTTTTGTATGCACACATTTGCACCAAGCAACAGCACACCGCATTTTTAACACGTACCATAAAACGTAATCCTACATAGACTTAATACGGAAACGCTAATCGCTTAGTACTAATGACGTCACATGTCCTGTCTTCAAAAAGGGCGAAACTCGGAGCCTGTGCGCTATGAGGTATAATTGGCTACTGTGACAAAACGGGACAAACAATAAGTGTAATACTTTTTAGCACATGTTAGACCATATATGACGCAATAATGGCTCTATTTTCCCTGGCATCGACCATATAAAACATTATTAGGTGCAACGTCTCCACTTCGTCTCCTCGTAGTATCTGCTACTTGAGCGTCAACGTCCAATATACATGTGATTAACACCACTACAACCAGCGCAAACACTAAAACAGTATTTTGCCTCATTCTGAAAAAGAAATATGAGAATTTACGATTTACGGTGGTAGCCAGTGGCGTAGCTGCTTATAGGCACTGCAAGGCCGGGCGTACAACCTTTTCCCTAGAAATAAACATTTTTAAAATACTGGAAATGCATTAATATATCCGTCCTAATATTAATAATTTTGGAGTTCTGTTTATTCCCAAAGAAAATTCATCCAAACTCGTTAGAATGCCCCCATTTTACGTTGTTTGCTTTTTTAAAATTCTGGGGGACCATGCTCTCATACCGGCTAGCATCTTCGCATCTGCGCTGCTCATTTGATTCGGTCTACAACTTAAAATGGTAAATGCCATTTACGGAGAAACACTTATATTAAGTCGACAAAGGTTATTTTGGCTTTTATGTCATTTTATCATGATGATTGTCATATAAGGCTTCATCATTTTGATATATAGTCAAACATAATCGAACATTTGCGCTTGCCAGAGTTTCACAAGGTTTACGCTTTGTCGGTTGTACGACTTGAGAAAGTGTGAGAATGAATATAACTTGAGTTGTGTTAAAAATACCTCGATACTTTATACAAGTCGTGTAAATCATAGCTGACTTTTGTCGCTTGTTAATAACCACTACTCTAACGTACCCGGCTATAACGGAAATATATATAAATACAGACACGTAAGAAATTTGGTTCTGAAAACAAAACATTCTCACTTAGACTTCAATTGGTAGAGTATCCATACGCTACCCTCTCTAAACATGTACGTCTTGTGGGGGAGTAGGGTCATTGAGACTTCACTTGGTAGAGTATCCATACGCTACCCTCTGTAAACATGTACGTCTTGTGGGGGAGTAGGGTCATTGAGACTTCACTTGGTAGAGTATCCATACGCTACCCTCTGTAAACATGTACGTCTTGTGGGGGAGTAGGGTCATTGAGACTTCACTTGGTAGAGTATCCATACGCTACCCTCTGTAAACATGTACGTCTTGTGGGGGAGTAGGTTCATTGAGACTTCACTTGGTAGAGTATCCCAACGCTACCCTCTGTACACCTGTACGTCTTGTGGGTGGAGTGGGGTCATTGAGTCTTCACTTGGGGTAGAGTATTCATACGCTACCCTCTGTAAACATGTACCTCTTGTGGGTGGAGTGGGGTCATTGAGACTTCACAGGGTAGAGTATCCATACGCTACCCTCTGTACACCTGTACGTCTTGTGGATGAGTGGGGTGGGGAGAACGGGGGTGTTGTAACAATGACAAACTACAGCTACAAGGTTACAGTTTGAGATCCGGCATACCACCGGACTAGGGATTTCTTACCGGGAAAAGATTCGAATGGCTATACATTCTTGTTTTAAGTATTTGTTTGTTTGAATGGTGTTTTATACCCATTTTAGCACATGTTACACCATATACGCATTAATGGCTCTCTTTTCCCTGGCATTGACCATATTCGGTGAAACACCTCCACTTCGTCTCCTCTAGTATCTGCTACTTGAGCGTCAACGTCCAATAAACATGTGACTAACACCACTACAACCAGCGCAAACACTAAAACAGTATTCCGTCTCATTCTGAAACAGAAATATAATAAAATTACGATTTACCGCGGTAGCCAGTGGCGTAGCTGCTTATAGGCACTGCAGGCCCGGGCGTACAACTTTTCTCTACATATAAACATTTTTAAAAACACTGGAATGCATTAAAATAAATTAAAGGAAGAGAGTGTAAGTGAGGGTGAAGGATTTTTTGCAAAATTATCCTGAAATGTAGAGTTTTTGTAATAACGTTCAGAATAAAGTTTCGCCATTAAAATCTTGATATTCGTCCTCGTCCTAATATTGATGATTTTGGAGTTCTGTTTATTCCCCAAAAAAGACCACCCAAACTCATTAGAATGCATCATTTTACGTTGTTTGCTGTTGTTTTTTAATTCTTGGGGACCATGATCCCATATCCACTAGCAACTTGGCATCTGCAGTGCTCAGTCGATTGGATCTACAACTTAAAACAGGCCGTCTATGCCCTTGGTTTCTGCCATTTACGAAAAAACACTTTTCACACGCGCACCAGCATCCGGAATGCAGGCAAACATGCAAAACGTTAGTAGCTGGCGACGTCAACGCACAACAATTCTGATATGCAAGAAAAAGAATCTATCAAGTGTATTCGGTTCAGATAGGGAATTCCAACCCTCGGTATAAGTGTTTTAAACGGAACCTCGGCAGAGCCTCTTTTCAGATAAAAACATTTATACCTCGGGTTGCAATTTCTTATCGTCACCGGATATAATAATAATAAATAGACAAATGTTACCTTGACTTTCATGACATTTTTGCTTGATATTTGTCATATAAGGCTATATAATTTTGATATTTAGTCAAACATAATCAAACATTCTCGCTTGTCAGAGTTTCACAAGGTTTACGCTTTGTCGGTTGTATTACTAAGAAAGTGTGAGTATGAATATAACTTGAGGGTTGTGTTCAGATATTTCGATACTTTTATACAAGCTGTGTAATTGTAACCTCGTAGCTGACTTTTGCCAATTGTTAAGAACCACTATTCTTATACATATCCGTCAAAAATGGATATATAAATCCAGACACATCAGACATTTTGTTCTGAAAAAGAAAACATTTTCTCTGGATAGAGTATCCCAACGCTACCCTCTGTAAACTTGTACGACTTTGGGGTTGGTGGAGTGGGGTGTTGTGATGATGACACAGTACAGCTACACGGTTACAGTTTGAGATCCGGCATACCGCCGGACTAGGGATTTTTTCTCCGAGGAACAATTCGAATGGCCTAAATTCTTGTTTAAAGTACATGTATGACGTGTTTGTTGGAAGGGGTTTTACGTCATTTTTATCCCATGTTAGGCCATATATGACGGTCGATTTTTTTGTGGTAGAGGCAGACAAACCCATTTTGTCTGGGTAGAACCAGAACTTTACACCTCCCGACATCCGTAAGAATTAAATAATTATAATAATAATAATAATAATTTCTTTATTTAACGAAGGTTAAAATACATTAAGTTATGTATATAAAATACAAACACTTATTTTCAATGTGGCCTTCGAACAATAATGCTATAACAGTTATAAATACATATAAAAACATGCATACTCATGCACACACACGCAAACATCCACAACAATACTTCATATCCGACAAACACTCATTGGTTAATACATTCATAATATTCTTAATTCATAATCAAGATATCTATAGTGTCATATATGACGGATATTTAAGCAATTACATGCATACAGTGCCAGTTTCACAAAAGAAAGAAAAGAAAAAAATAACAACAACCCAACAGCGACATAATTATATAGTAATATCAGCTAGTTTATATCCTGTTTTTGGAAAATAAATTGTTTTAAATTGTATTTATACGAATTAAAGCTATTGATGTTACGTATATGTAAAGGAATTGTATTCCATACTATTGTACTGTAATAGCTGAAAGAATCTTTAAAAGAGTTTGTTCCAAGTTTTAGTGGAACAAGATCTTTTCGCTTAATGGAACGCAACATATAATTTTCATTGTGCGAGAAAATTTCTCTCACAAAATATGACGGCTTATGTAGACGGCACTGCATATCCTTATTGTCAGGCAGTCTATGTATGTGAGACTGAAGACGAGCTCTGGGGAAATGTCCCGCTCGGTAAAGCCGGTTAACATATCCTGTTTTATAGTAAGTTTATCCGAACAAAATGCAATTTCGTGGCAAAAACGGGCTTAACAGATGTCCAAAAGATAACCGACCGTTAGCATGCATTAGCTCTGTCTGTCTGTCCGTCCGTCCGTCCGTCCGTTGGGATATGTTATCCGGACCAATCCGGACCATGACTTAAAAAGTACTTATGTGAATGCAATGATAGAGAGCAATGAGAAAAAGTGCAAAGCATAAGAACCATAACTCTATCTCCATTGAAATTAGAGTTATTGCCCTTTGTAATTTTATAATTCTTATTCGGAGCATAACAAAAAATACTAAAGGGTCTGCAGTGAATCTTCACACAATAATAGAGGGCAATGAGAGGAAGTGCAAGGCATAAGCTATACATATACAGTGTCCCTGTACTTTTAAAGACAATTGATCAGACCTTAATTTTTCTAGAATGACATGAACGATTATTCTTACAGTTATAACGAACACATGTGTCAGATATCGTAATTAAATTTTAGCTTTATTTTGACTATGGTGTGTCATTTATGAGAACTAAGGATATAAGTTTAACGATGGCTATGATGATAATGGCGAAGATGACATAATGTGTTGTGTATGATAACGATTGTGCTATGACAGCGATATTCGTAATTATCACAGTATATCAATTACCAACAAAATTATTATTATGTTGTTGATGATGGTGGTGATGAAGATGGCGATAATATATTAATGATACTCATTATAATAATGATGATGATGATGATGATTAACATTTAGTGATTAGCATTTAGTTATTGGATATTATTTTTGATACTATTTTCCAGTACTATTATTATGTTGCTGATATGGTGTCGAGGACTTCACGATTACAATTATGACTGATTATAATTATATGATAACTATGATGGCGATGATGGCAATGATGACCATAATAATGTGTGATGTTTGTATATAATGATCATTGCGGAATATGCGATGACAGTGGTATTGATAATAACTGCTGGGTTTTTTTATTACTCATTTACATATTTTGTTTGCGTTTATTTCAAAAGTGTGTGTCAAATGTCCGTAATCTCGTTAACATGTTCAAAACGTTTGACCAAATTAAAATGCATTGTTCTAAGCATTGCTAAATACCTCTGATGTATGCCTCAATTGTTACTTGCGCATCTGGTATATTTTTGGTTCACGATGATCTATGATCATCTATTATTAGCCAAAATTCAGTATTTTCTCGAGATTCTCTTAAAGACATCACACCAGAATCAAAAGATCACGGACACTTTACAGCTAGAGACGATCACAAACTTTTTAATCCTCTACTGTGGAAAATATTTATTGAGGCCCTGACATAATTTTATATAAAACTACAATGTGCAATGTTTCTTTACAATTGATAAATGTTCATTTTACTGTTTCGAATAGAAACATTAAAATATGACAGATTAAAAAGGTAAAATCTGCAAATTCAAAAGTAAAAATATTGAAATTAAATCATGTTGGTATCAAGGAGTTACCAGATTCCGATAGTTTAACAAACAAACTTAATTTCCAAATTTATTAAGTTGTCCTATTCCCCCGAAACCTCGGTAAACATAAACTTCAATACAATAGACATCACAGCGTAGAAAAAGTTTCATTCATTTAACTGTCAAATATTCATCAACAATCAAAACAAATATGGCGGTGAAATCCTATCCAATAGCAAGCGCGTCACATGATTCCGATAGGTAACGTCATCACACTATTGCGTCATCACACGCTCGCCAAAATCATAAAATAAGTTACGGTGGCCAATTTCAGTCATTACGCACACTGAAGAATGTTATACACAAATCATATGAAGACAGATAACTCTAAATTAACGTTTATTTAACTATAATTGCAGTCATTCAAATATTTAGATAATACAAACAATGTGATTGGTTAAAAGACGATCACATGATCAATTTAAGCTACGTTCATTTTCCAATGAACTGTACGAAGAAATACTTTCATCCGCCATTCATAGAATACGCGTGCTGCGTAACAATATAGTTCGGATTTACAGGGGCGTATTTAGGAGAGGGATATTAAAATAATTGGATAAAGAGTTTAAAACCTTGGATTGCAATTATAAGGGTTTAGTGTCATTTTTGTGCGTTCATTGGAGTATGAACTGTTAATTGTCATAGCACATAGCGTACATATTGCCCTCGGGCATTATGCGCTTTGTGCTTAGACAACTAACAGTTCATAAAAAAGACACTAAACCCTTCAATCATTTAATGCTGATCACAGCATGGACATCTAAATGAGGTGTCCTTCCGTACAACCCTGACACTGTTACAATATTTGAGATGAGTCCAGTGATCACATATTTGACACTGGATGGTCCTCCTTTACAGCTTGGTATGCTCTAGTGAGAGCAGATGGTGAATAAGCTCTTCTGTTACCATATGAAGTAGTACCTATCAGCTGTAAATACAAGAAATACCATTCAACCTAGAAAAAAATACAAATTCAATTAGTGACTACAAAATAACATAATGGCTCTAATTGGCTTCCGTAGAAAAAAAATTGGTTGGCATTTTTTTCCACCGTACACCGTTACTATTTTTAGACTTGACAACGTTTTTGAAGGCAGAGATAGCGTCTGTGGATACACAAATGTTAAATGCGTTATTTTATCGTTTTACGTGCTATAATAAAATGACTTAGTGGAAATACTGTTACACATACAATTTAGAAATAATTAAATCGGATTTAAAATTGTTTGTCGGGGCCTCATAATATAACGGTACATACCAATCTCCAATTTTGCATGAAATTCTCGTACTTCTCACAATGCATGAAAAAAACAATCATAATTATGCCCCCACTATTTCTGTATGATGGATTAGGCTGGTGGGATGTCTTTAACAGGTAAAGTGAATGATTGTAGTTCTTTCCCATTCATTGTTACTATTTTTGGCTCACGGCGTGACAAAGAGCAGTATTTGCTCGTGATTCTCGTAACAGGCAGAAGGAATGATTATACTGACAAAGCTTGATTAAACTTCCAGCTAAAAAGAAGCAGTCTGTCCATCGTTAATATAAACGCACTTGCAGTTAACGGAAGTTTTTTTTTTTTTTTTTTTTTTTTTGGCTGGTAGTTTTATCAGGTGGTATGTAAATATGTTATGTTTAACCAAACCTCCACACAGGAATAGTTATATAATAAAAATAGATATGTAAAAATATTGATACTACCTTCTTGAGTGGTGGTTTGAGCATGTATATTATGATATTCTATTGTTTAGTAAATGCTCGGATTATCCTTAAATATTTTGCAAATCCGAATGTAGGGTTGTTAGCATGTATTACACAATTTGCAAAACTGATACAGTAAATGCAATATTTTTCCTATTATTTCTTCTTTCTTTATCTGTTCCATTTTTCTGTATTGTCTCGAGGTTATCATTTTTAGAACATTGCGATTTCAGACGGTTCCAGATGTCATTAGCCAGTTGTACATCGTTTCTATTAAAACCAAATGGGTAGTGATTTAAGTAGCTGGCGAGTGACAATTGGAACATTTTATATAAAAACGCATGGTGTTATACAAAAACTATGTTATTGCTTTAAACCTTTTAGCTTTATTTTTCAATTTATCATGAAATTGCTTGCATACTGGTCATCCGTTTGTAAGGCAGTTATCGTTCGTTCCACCGACAGTATTCTTAACATACAATTCTCGTTAGTTATGACATTATTAGTTATTATGTCGAACGATGTTGAGCAAAACCCGGGACCCAATTCGCAATCTGTCAGCCCTAGTCTTTCCATTCTACACTTAAACATCAGAAGTATTCGCAATAAAATAGATTACATTAAGGACAATTTAACTGATTTTGATATACTATGTTTTACCGAGACACATTTATTTGATAACGTTTTAATGGACTCCTTGCAAATTGATGGTTTTTCAACTATGTATAGAAAAGACAAAACAGCACATTCTGGTGGTATACTTGTTTATATATCGGAAAACATATATTCGCGACGAATAACTGAACTTGAAAATGCAATACAGGATACACTTTGGATAGAAATAAAAGACCGAGAACAATCGTTTATTTTATGTACAGTTTATAGACAACCAAAGGCGCCTATTAGTTTTTGGGAAGATTTAAATATCTGCATTGAAAAATCTCTTGATACTTGCAACAACATAGTTATGGTTGGAGATATTAACGAAGACCAGTTAAATCCAGCTAACCACTATCTGAAAGATATAATACTCATTAATAATCTGAAAAATGTTATAGATGAACCAACGCGCGTTTCTGATCGGTCATCGACCTTATTAGACCCTATTGTTATACCGATTGACTTTAAATTTATAAACTCTGGTATAATCAAAACACCTAGTGAAATCAGTGATCATTATAGTACATATATATTTATTCCATTAACATATGAAAAAAATGCACATAAAAAAGACGTGTGTGGCTCTATAAAAAGGCTGATTTTGCCAAACTTAACGCTCTTATAACATCTTATGACTGGAGCATCCTAATACATGGATCTGTTACTGAAGCGTGTAAGACTTTTACAAATACATTTATAGAGCTCGTTAAATTATGTATTCCGTCAAAACTTGTTACTATTAGGCCTAATGATAAACCGTGGTATGACTCGGAATTAAGGCGCGTTTCAAGACAACGCGATCGTCAAAAACAGAAGGCTGTCCGTACTAATACACCTGAGAACTGGAATTTATATAAATCACTGAGAAACAAAGTTAATAATTTAAAAAAACATGCAAGAGAGAACTTCTTTAGTAATCTTGAAGATATAATATATGAAGCAAATGTAGGTGATCAGCGTAAATATTGGAAATTATTGAAACATTACATGAAGACGAATAAAAACTCCGAAGTTGTACCACCTCTGGCATCTATATTAAATAATGGAGACATTGTATATTTATTCAGAGATAAAGAAAAGGCAGATTGTTTAAATGATTATTTTGCTTCCATTTCCTCTGTTGATGAAACAAATGCTCAATTACCGCAGTTTAATTTGTTAACTAATTCAAAACTAGATGAGATTGTAATTCAAGAATCAGAAATAATTGATATCATTAATATTTTGGTAGTAAACAAAGCTAGTGGAGAGGATGAAATAAGTCAAAGAATGCTTAAGGAAACCGTTTTTACTATATCAAAACCATTGTCTATACTGTTTAACCGTTCTTTAAATGAAGGCGTATATCCCGATTTATGGAAAACTGCAACTGTTATACCATTGTTCAAAGCAGGCGATTCAAATTCGCCCAGTAATTACAGACCAATTTCATTACTTAGTTGTGTAGGAAAGGTTATGGATCGAATAATTTTTAAACATGTTTTTAATTTTTTAATTTTCAATGATTTACTTTTTGCGAATCAATTCGAATTTCGACCAGGTCATTCTACAGTTTATCAACTCCTAGATATTTACCATCATATTTGTCAAACAATCGATGCGAAACAGCTTATGTGTATAGTCTTTGCCGATATTTCCAAAGCATTTGATCGCGTTTGGAGAAAAGCACTACTATTTAAACTCAAACAAAATGGTATAGATGGCAAACTGTTGCTATGGATCGCAGATTATCTTTCTAATCGATCTCAAAGAGTTCTTATAAATACTGCTAAATCAGATTCGAAATTAACTTTAGCCGGTGTGCCCCAAGGTTCTGTTCTTGGGCCTCTTTTCTTTTTAATATATATAAATGACATTGCTGATAATATGCTAAGCATAACTAGACTATTTGCTGACGACAGCTCGCTTTCAGTTTCGACATCAAATATAGATGATATGGAAGGTATTTTAAATCATGATTTACACATAATGTCAGAATGGGCTAAAACATGGTTAGTTACGTTTAATCCAAACAAAACTGAAGTATTATTCATATCAGCATCGAAAAAGGTTCGAAAACCAAATTTATTTTTCCATTATGTGCAGTTAGAATTTGTAGAACATCACAAACATTTGGGATTAACTTTAAGTAATGATGGTAAATGGCATGAACACATTAACAATATTTTATCTTCAGCATCAAAGGTTTTAGGTTTGATGAGATTCCTTAAATATAAAATTGGACGGAAAACAATAAACCAAATATATATTTCATATATGCGACCGATATTAGAGTATGCTTCTATTGTCTGGGATGGCTGCACAGTTTATGAAAAAAAATCTTTAGAAAAATTACAATATGAAGCTGCAAGAATTGTTACAGGACTAACTAGGTCCGTTTCAATTAATAAGTTAATTGCTGAAATTGGTTGGCTCTCATTAGCAGACAGACGTGTTTTTCAAAAACTTATCACGGTATATAAAGCAAAAAACAGTATGTTACCAAATTCAATAGCTCAATTATTTCCGCCCTTCGTCAGAGATGTAAACGATTATAATTTAAGAAACATGAATGACTATGTCACTCCAATAAGGAGAACGGAGTTATTTTCAAAATCATTCATACCATCATCGCTAAGCCTTTGGAATGATTTACCCATACATATTAAGGAATCATTATCATTAAACACATTTAAACGCTCTCTTCTTATGACGTTCCAATGCCCCACTGTTCCAAAATACTACTTATGTGGCTCAAGATATCTTTCAATCATTCATGCTCGCTTAAGAAATGCATGTAGCGATCTAAATCATGACTTGTATCTAAATCATTTGCGCTTATCATCAAGTTGTGACTGTGGAGATCAAAGAGAGGACGTCGAACACTACTTATTTAAGTGTTGTCGATATAATGAACAAAGGCGTACGCTCTTTATTTCGACACGACCGTTCCATCCGTTAAGTGTTGATAAGTTGTGTTCTGGTAATACAGAGCTGAACGATAGAGATAATGAGCTTGTGTTTATAGCAGTTCAAAAATATATTAAAGATACCAAGATGAAACTCACTTTGTTCACATTTGATCCCTTACGAGACGTCTTTAACTGTCTGTCCTTTTCCTCCTCTTCCTTTCTCTTTACATATATCTGTTAACTTCAGTAATGCATTTCCTATACTTTTCGTTTAAAATGTTTTATGATTGTAAAACTGCCATACTATTTATTTTGTAAACAAACTGTATAGGGACGGGCCGTAACTAATGTTGTAGAACTTGTGGCCCAACCCTTTTGCAAACTAATGTAAATGTTGCAATAAAATATGTTTAAACCATATGTCTTCATTTAAATTATAGTTATTTCCCTTTGTAATGTTATACTTATAATTCTGGCTTGGAGCATAACTCAAAAACTACTAATGGGACTGCAATGAAACTTCACGCACTAATATACAGGCAATGAGAGGATGCAAGAATCGTACCTCAATTTTCTTCATTTAAATTAGAGTTATTGTCCTTCAGAAGTTTATTCTTATAATTCTTGTGCGGAGCATTACTCAAAAACTGCCAATTAGAGAGCAATGAAACTTCATAAAATGATAGAGGGAGCGTAGCTAAAAAAACTGTTAATGCGACTGCAATGAAACGTCACGCAATGATAGAGGGCAATGACAGGTCCATCTGTCTGTGTCTGTCCGTCCGGGTATCTTTTCTAGACCATAACTCAAAAACTACTAAACATATTTGAATAAAACTTTGTACAATGCAAAGAGGCAATGAGAGGAATTGCAGAGCGCAATAAATATAACTCAAGCATGCTTACAAACAGAATAATTCCCTTGTGTAAACTTATGTAATGCCCGACAGTTTATAGATGGACTTTGTCCATCTGAAAACTGCTCCAATTGCAATGCTTGTACATCGTTTTGAAAAATAGACGTATGGTATATTGTTGTTTGTTTGTCCATCCATCCATTTGCTTTAAATGACATTTCTTAAACAAAAAAGCCAGGAACTTCATCTGTAGCATCACGGCCTGACCTTCACATTATTTATCATGTTTTATATTAGTGTCTCTTTACCGATATGTTTCAAATTGAATACTGCTGGGTGATACACGGCCATACGATAAATCGAAGATATGTCTTGGGGAGCCTACATCGGTTCTACCGATTTTCTTGTTTTCACTTGCTTTCTACTTTACCAATTCTGCTTATGTTAGTTAACGCAGCAAAATCACAAATTGTATTCAAAAATATTGCCTCCTTTACCTTTTTCAAACATATTTTTCTGGGCAAGTATAGTAAATGAATATATAAATGATGTTAAATCTATATGTAATAATAATTCAATTACATGAATACAAACAAAATAAACAGCATGCATAAGACAAGATCTATCTAAGATAAATCTGTTTAAATGTATATGTCAAATGGAGCATGTTCTTCTTGTTTGCTCAAAGCTTGGTTTGAGATATTTCAAAATTAAATAGAAATATGTCGGGGTTTTTTAGTTATTTTTATTTTCTCAGTTTTTTTCACAGGAAACACTAAATATCGATTTTGTTTAGCCAGTATATAACATTATGATAATATATATACTGCCCATTTAATCTAACTTTTTAAAATTGTTCCTTTCTGTTTTATTTAACAATAAAACAGAAACTTTTATTTCTTCATTCGCCATTACACCAGAAACAGTTAACTTCTGCATTCGCCATTTTCTAATCATTTCTCTCCCCTCCCCATTGACACACGTACTTCAATCGAAGTAGTGATGCAAGGAAATCTACATTATAACATATAAAAACCCAAACTCATCACATGCTCCATTCTTGACAGTTAGATAAAATGTGTACTGCGCCTGGTTAAACTTTTTTTCGAAATCTTATACATCTCGCCCACTCATCGGACATTTAAAAGGGTTTGAATACTTTTCAGCTGTTTCGTTACATTTTCAACAATGTGTTGAATTTTACCATTTTCATGTTTTTACATATTTTGAAATGTGTAATTATTTTCATTACGTGGTCCCACCCCAATTTCATTAAGCGATGGGAAAGCTTATATTGGCAGCATTTTATAACTGATATTTCGATAATAAAACTTTCTTTAAAAAATTACCTATTAAATGTTTTAATTTTGCCATATGCAAACATTTTAAGCCGAAATTAAGGTTTTATTACATATCCCAACCAACTCCGTTGTTGCTTCTTGGAGAAGGGTTTGAATAGGGTATCAAAGCTAATACTCGGACCACGTAATGTTAGCAGCATCATACCAAAAATCAATAATAAACTCTATGTATTTCGTTATACCAGACCCTTTTATTTGTAGCGTTGCAAACTCATAGGTCCAATAATTGCTTTTTGAAAACTTGTTCAAATTAACAACAAATACAGGGACACATAGAGGCAACCTATGTGACATCACAAACACAATAGGGTTGACAACATGTGTAACGCCTTGAACGGTCAGAGGCAAAAACGCCACTGAGGTTTAAACCAAGTTTTAGGATGCACCAAACCGCCCTATTACCCTTTTATTTTGTCGAAACTAAACACGACAGTGTAAATAAAGAAGTCCCCAGGTCATTGCTCTAACAAACTAGGCAGCATTGATATGCAATATAAGTAATAACTTCTTAAACAAGGGGTATCCCTTGGCAGCAACAAACACAACCAATTTAAGAGAATAAAGTAGCAGACCCGGTTTAGAGTATCCCAGGACTACCCTTTGTAGACTTGTACGATTTGGGGTTGGGGGAGTGGGTGGGTTGTAACAATGACACAATACAGCTACATTGTTACAGTTTGAGATCCCGCATACTACCGGACTAGAGATTTCCTCTCCGAGAGATTTCCTCTCCGAGGAACAATTCGAATGGCTCACATTTTTGTTTTATGTATTTCTGTGTTTGAATAATGTATTACGTCATTAGAACATGTTATAGCCCATTTATATATATGACGCAAAAACATCTCTCTTTTCCCTGTACTAGTATCGGACATATTCGATGCAACGTCTCCACTTCGTCTCCTCGTAGTATCTGCTACTTGAACGTCGTAGTCCGATACCCATGTGACCAAAAACAAAAACAAACAAACAAATAATTTTAAATCATTTGATCTTCCAGCTAATCTTCCCGTTATTATTCCAGTTCTTTCCCATTCTATCATTGCCATGTCTGCGATATGTTTTCTCTTTTCCCTGATATCGACCATATGTGGAGCACCGTCTCCACTTCGTCAACGTCCGATACTCATGTGACTAACGCCGCTGCAACCAGCGCACATATTAAAAAAGTATTCATCTCATTCTGAAAAAGAAATGATATAATAAAATTAATATATACTTGCCATGTCTGCGATAATCTCTTTCTTTTCTATGTCATCGACCATATTCGGGGCAACGACTCCAATGCGTCAACGTCCGATACCCATGTGACTAACGCCACTGCAACCAGCGCACATACTAAATCAGTATTCGGCATCATTTTTAAAAAGAACTGATACAATCAAATTAAAATATCCTTCCCATGTCTGCGATAATTTCTCTCTTTTCCCTGTTATCGACCATATTCTGAGCAACTCCACTGCGTCAACATCCGATACCCATGTGACCAATGTACAACCAGCGTAAAAAACTAAAACAGTATTCGCCTAATTCTGAAAAAGAAATGATAAAATAAAATTAGGATTTACGGTGGTAGCTATTATAGCCTATTATAAGTCCACATAAGTTATCTTGACTTTTATGTCATTTTTTCATGATAATTGTCATTTATCACATAACATGGCTTCTGAGGGTGTAATAAAGCCTTCATGACTTAATTTCTCGTAATACACGACTGCAATAGTGTATTACAGATGCAGATAATGACCGAATCACTGTGTTTGTATATAGGAAAATACGTAATTCCAATCTTTCTTTACAAAAAACATGTTAGTAACGTTTATTTAGTTTAAGGTGTCGCATTATTTGTAGGGCGGACGCGTTACAGCCGCGTAACGTAGCTGAAGTCATGAAAACAGCAAAACGACATCAGGGTTTCTCTTACAAATTGCAGTATACAAGGTTAATTAACAACAACAAAATGAAACTATCGCGCCGTAGGGGTGTTATGTGTTGAATTGAATCTTACATTCGTGACTGTGTGTTATTGACTTTAATAATTTCGTTGAATAAGACGATAGGATACTCGGAAAAGAATCGTATTTTATCATTGTATACAGATCGTTTATTTAAATCAATAATATACAGTCACTCGTGTAAGATCATCTACATAAGGATACATCATTTTGATATTTAGACAACCATAATCGAACCATTCTCGTTGGCCAGAGTTTCACAAGGGCGCCCTTTGTCGGTTGTTGGGCAAAGTCCTACATTTCACAGAGATGCAAAAATAGTTGATTTCGCGTTAACAAAATGCTAGGTGATATTGAATATGATTTTCCTGATAATGAAAATTAATGGTATCATCTATAGAGGACCGTTTATTCGGGGCAACGTCTCCACTGCGTCAACGTCCGATACCCATGTCACTAACGCCGCCACAACCAGCGCACATACTAAAACAGTATTCGACCTCATTCTGTAAAGGAATTGATACAATAAAATTAAGATATCGTTGCCATGTCTGCGATAATTTCTCTCTTTTCCCTGGTATCGACCATATTCGGGGCAACGTCTACTCTGCGTTTACGTCCGATGCCCATGTAACTAACGCCGCTATATACACCGTACATACTATAACTGTATTCGACCTCATTCTGTAAAAGAATTGATACAATAAAATTAGGATATCCTTGCCATGTCTGCGATAATTTCTCTCTTTTCCTGGTATCGACCATATTTGGGGAAACGTCTCCACTGCGTCAACGTCCAATACCCATGTGACTAACGCCGCTACAACCAGCGCACATACTAAAACATAATTCGGCCTCATTCTGTAAAAGGAATGATACAATCAAATTAGGATATCCGTGCCATGTCTGCGATAATTTCTCTCTTTTCCCTGGTATCGACCATCTTCGGGGCTACGTCTCTGCTGCGTCAACGTCCGATACCCATGTGACTAACACAGCTACAACCAGCGCACATACTAAAACGGTATTCGGCCTCATTCTGTTAAAAAAATGATACAATAAAATTAGGATATCCTCGCCATGTCTGCGATAATTTCTCACTTTTCCCTGGTATCGACCATTTTCGGGGCAACGTTTCCACTGCGTCAACGTCCGATGCACATGCGACTAACGCCGCTACAACCAGCGCACATACTAAAACGGTTTTCGGCCTCATTCTGTAAAAGAAATGATACAATAAAATTAGTATATCCTTGCCATGCCTGAGGTAATTTCTCTCTTTTCCCTGGTATCGACCATACTCGGGGCAACGTCTCCACTGCGTCAACGTCCAATAACCATGTGACTAACGTTGCTACAACTAGCGCACTTACTTAAACAGTATTGGGCCTCATTCTGATAAAAAAAATGATACAATACAATTAGGATATCCTTGCCATGTCTGATATAATGCCTCCCTTTTTCCTGGTATCGACCAAATTCGGGGCAACGTCTCCTCTGCGTCAACGTCCAATACCCATGTGACTAACGCCGTTACAGACAGCGCACATACTAAAACAGTATTCGACCTCATTCTGTAAAAGAAATGATCCAATAAAATTAGGATATCCTTGCCATGTCGGATATAATTTCTCTCTTTTATCCTGGTATCGACCATATTTGGGGCAACGTCTCCACTGGGTCAACGTCCGATATCCATGTGACTAACGCCGCTACAACCAGCGCACTTACTGAAACAATATTCGGCCTCATTCTGTAAAAGAAATTATACAATAAAATTAGGATATCCTTGACATGTCTGCTATAATTTCTCTCTTTTCCCTGGTATCGACCACATCGGGGCAACGTCTCCTCTGCGTCAACGTCCAATACCCATGTGACTAACGCCGCTACAGACAGCGCACATACTGAAACAGTATTCGACCTCATTCTGTAAAAGTAATGATCCAATAAAATTAGGATATCCTTGCCATGTCTGATATAATTTCTCTCTTTTATCCCGGTATCGACCATATTTGCGGCAACGTCTCCAATGCGTCAATGTCCGATACCCATATGACTAACGCCGCTACAACCAGCGCACATACAGAAACAATATTCGGCCTCATTCTGTAACAGAAATGATACAATAAAATCAGGATATCCTTTCCATGTCTGCGATAATTTCTCTCTTTTCCCTGGTATCGACCATATTCGGGACAACGTCGCCTCTGCGTCAACGTCCGTTAACCATGTGACTAACGTCGCTATAAAAAGCGCACTTACTTAAACTGTGTTCGGCCTCATTCTGAAAATGAAGATAAAATTAAGATATCCTTGCCATGTCAGATATCATTTCTCTCTTTTCTCTGGTATCGACCATATTCGGGGCAACGTCTCCACTGCGTCAACGTCCGATACGCATGTAACTAACGCCGCTACAGGCAGCACACATACTAAAACAGTATTCGGCTTCATTCCGTAAAAAAATGATACAATAAATTAGGATATACTTGCCATGTCTGCGATAATTTCTATCTTTTCCCGGGTATCGACCATATTCGGGGTTACGTCTACACTGCGTCAACGTCCGATACCCATGTGACTTACGCCGCTACAACCAGCACACATACTAAAACGGTTTTCGGCCTCATTCTGTAAAAGAAATGATACAATGAAATTAGGATATCCTTGCCATGTCTGCGATAATTTTTCTCTTTTCCCTGGTATCGACCATATTCGGGGCAACGTCTCCACTGCGTCAACGTCCGATACCCATGTGACTAACGCCGCTACAACCAGAGCACATACTAAAACGGTATACGGCCTCATTCTGTAAAAGAAATGATAGAAGGAAATAAGGATATTCTTGCCGTGTCTGCGATAATTTCTCTCTTTTCCCTGGTATCGACCATATTCGGGGCAAAGTCTCCTTTGCGTCAACGTCCATTAACCATGTGACTAACGTCGCTACAATAAGCGCACATACTAAAACAGTACTCGGCCTCATTCTGTAAAACAATGATACAATAAAATTAGCATATCCTTGCCATGTCTACGATAATTTCTCTTATTTACCTGGTATCGACCATATTCGAGGCAATGTCTCCACTGCGTCAACGTCTGATACCCAAGTGACTAATGTGGCTGCAACAACCGTACATACTAAAAAAAGAGTATGCTAATGGACCTTTGGAAACGGCCGAGCACGACACATACGAAATATTGCAGTCTCGGTTTGATTGAGACTGTTCATGAGCGGTAGTGAAATATGCTATCTACCGCTCACGCCCTCTAGCCCCGGGTTGAGCAGAACTCAATATTTATAAAATCAATAGTACACAATTTTAACCATCCCGAAGATGGCATGCATACGGCGGTGGACATGGAGTTATATGCTTCCCCATGTCGTACGGCGTATGGTCCCAGTATCGAATAAAATTAAATGCCCCGAAGAGCGAAATAAACATAATGGAATTTAGTTGGGAGCAGCGGTTTTGAAGCCTGCGTATCACAAGTAACAGCCAAAAGACTAAATTAAAAAGCAGACAACATATCCTATAAGTGGTTAAACAATACCCAGGGCCTTTTATCGGCCGGAGTAGTGGAACCACCGAATCAAAAATTAAATAAGAAAACAAAAGAAATTGAAAATGTACCACCGATAACTTAATATAAGTATCGGGCTCAGCGATCTCCAAAGATCGAATGAATAACAGTACTGATTGCAAGGGCGGGGAGAGGTTTTACTGCCGCCACACTGTACAAGCAACGCCACTGTGCTATAAAAAAAAGAGTATGATAATGGACCTTTGGAAACTGCCGAGCACGACATATACGAAATATTGCAGTCTCGGTTTGATTGAGACTGTTCATGAGCGGTAGTGAAATATGCTAGCTACCGCTCACGCCCTCTAGCCCCGGGTTGAGCAGAACTCAATATTTAAAAAATCAATAGTACACAATTTTAACCATCCCGAAGATGGCATGCATACGGCGGTGGACATGGAGTTATATGCTTCCCCATGTCGTACGGCGTATGGTCCCAGTATCTAATAAAATTAAATGCCCCGATGAGCGAAATAAAACAATATTCGGGGTCATTCTGTAAAAGAAATAATACAATAAAATTAGTATATCTTTGCCATGTCTGATGTAATTTCTCTCTTTTCCCTGGTATCGACCATATTCTGGGCAACGTCTCCTCTGCGTCAACGTCCGATACCTTTGTGACTAACGTCGCTACAGACAGCGCACATACTAAAACTGTATTCGGCCTTATTCTGTTAAAAAAAATGACACAATAAAATTAGGATATCCTTGCCATGTTTGATATGATTTCTCTCTTTTTCCTGGTATCGACCAAATTCGGGGCAACGTCTCCTCTGCGTCAACGTCCGATACCCATGTGACTAACGCCGCTACAGACAGCGCACATACTAAAACTGTATTCGGTCTTATTCTGTTAAAAAAAATTACACAATAAAATTAGGATATCCTTGCCATGTTTGATATAATTTCTCTCTTTTTCCTGGTATCGACCAAATTCGGGGCAACGTCTCCTCTGCGTCAACGTCCGATACCCATGTGACTAACGCCGCTACAGACAGCGCACATACTAAAACTGTATTCGGTCTTATTCTGTTAAAAAAAATGACAAAATAAAATTAGGATATCCATGCCATGTTTGATATAATGTCTCCCTTTTTCCTGGTATCGACCAAATTCGGGGCAACGTCTCCACTGCGTAAACGTCCGATACCAATGTGACTAACGTCGCTATAACCAGCGCACATACTAAAACGGTTTTCGGCCTCATTCTGTAACGAAATTATACAATAAAATAAGGATATCCTTGCCATGTCTGCGATAATTTCGTCGCTATAATAAGCGCAAATACTAAAACTGTTTTCGGCCTCATTCTAAAAATGAATGATGTAATAAAATTAGGATATCCTTGCCATGTCTGATATAATTTCTCTCTTTTCCCTGGTATCGACCATATTCGGGGCAACGTCTCCACTGCGTCAACGTCCGATACGCATGTAACTAACGCCGCTTCATCCAGCGCACATACTAAAACAGTATTCGGCCTCATTCTGAAAAAGAAGTGATGAAATAAAATTAGATTTACGGTGGTAGCTGCCATGTACGGAGAAACAATTATTGTAAGTCTACACAAGTTATCTTGACTTTTATGTCATTTTTCATGGTAATTGTCATTTATCACATAACATGGCTTCTGAGGGTGTAATAAAGCCATGACTTAATTTCTCGTAACATGCGGCTGCAGTAGTGTATTACAGATACAGATAAGGATCGAATCACTGTGTTTGTATATAGTAAAACATTTAATTCCAATTGTATTCATGGTATAGATCTATTATACGATACGTTCAGACACCTTAAATATGTATCCTTATTTGAAAACTTACTTTATAAACCTCAGGTTAGTTACGTTAAATGTAGCTTAAGGTAGCTTAATATCCCAATTATATGAGGAACTGCGCTTTGAAATGTTTCAAAATGCAATTCTGTATAACAAAGACTTTACCTTAATGTGTGACAATGAAAAATTATGTTTCCTTGTAGATAAACATGATTTCATAAAATATATTGACAAAGCCTGTCATACTATTTTAAAAATAAAGATGAGTATTATTATACTGTAAATAATGATGTATTGTTTAAACTTAAGAAATATGCTGGTTTTATATTTCTTAAGCATTCATAGTTAATCAGTTCTTGTCAAGTCTGATTTGATGAAATATATATATATATTTAGCATTTTTTAAACACGTTGATAATGAAGGGTCAATCTCTCCGGATGCATGTTTTCCTGAATTCCATATTTGTAACTTATTTTCCTTATATTGCAGTTTTTAAAAAAACGTTATTTGTGTGTGCATGGAAAGAAAGTTTCGATTAACTATAGCTGTTTAAATTTTAAATGTATATTGTATAACTGGGATAAATGTATAGCATTAGTTTTATCACTTGCAACTGATACATGTGATAATCTCTTATATTAGACCGTGAACCATACACTTTTTTGTTACCATCTCAAAGGACAAATTCTTACTAGTACCATGTTATTGAGTACCTTGTAGAGAAACAAAAATCCATGATAGCAGTGTGAACAGGGTAGCTGATTTCTGTTATAAGAGTTATCTCCCCCTTTTAAGCAAAACTATTGTTTCTTTAAAAAATCGTTTTCGCCGAAACTAGAAGAGCTACAGGTCTAATATTTTGCGTGTATTATACATTTAGGTTCCTCTACCAAGTATTTATAAAATGGTGACCCCAGGGTCAAATATGGCCCAGCCCCGGGGGTAACATTTTTTCATACAGTTATTTAGGAAATCTTTAAAAAATAAATAATTTTCTCTAAAACTGTAAGAGCTAGAGGTCCCTTATTATGCATGAAGCATAAGCATAAGCTTATGGTCCACTAGCAAGTTTGTTAAAATGTTGATACTGGGGTCATATCTGCCTCCGCTACAGGGGTCATATATTTACATAGAGTCGTATAGAAACATCTATAAAATCTCTTCTTTAAAAGAAACAAGAGCCAGAGGTCTACTATTTTGCATATTGTACAAGCCTATGGTTCTCTACCACTTTTGTCCAAATCGTGACTTTGTGTCCAACTATGGCCCGGTTCTGGGGTTAAAGTTTTACAAAGAGTTATATAAGAAAGTCCATACAAATATTCTTTTTCTGATACTACAAGAGCTAGAGGTCTAATACGATGCATGTTGATCTCTACCGATTTATTTTGTTCAAATGGTGATCTTATGGTCAAATTTCGCCCGGTCCCGGGTGTTACATATTTGCATAGAGTTATGTAGGAACGTCTATAAACATCTTCTCTGAAACTACAAGATCTAGAGGTGTAATAAGCTACATATAGCTTAAGATTATTGTCCTGTACCAAATAATTTAAATGGTGTCTCTTGAATTAAGCCTAGAATCAAATTTGGCCCTGTCCTGGGGATCACACCATAACATTGAATTATATAGGAAAACATCTTCAAACAGCTTCTCTGATACTTCAAAAGCTAAATAATATTTCGCATGTACCATAAGCTTATGATCCTCTACCTAGTTTGTTCAAATGGCGACAATGGGGTCAAATATGGCCACTACGGTGGTCACAGTTTTACAGATTTATATAAAGAAATTGTTGTTGTTTCTTAAAACATGAGAGCACCTTGAGAAAAGGCGGGTGGGTATCTTGTTTATGGCTTGAAGTTGTACACTTTTCATAAAATCACTACAAACGTTTTAAGCGAACTGAAATATACAGAGAATGTGACTTATGATAAGGTATTCCATTATGAAGACTTAACCATGTTTACAAATCGCATATTATGTAAATCCACGAACTAAAATCACAAAGTAGACCACTGCATTTTCGACAAATTACAAAAAAAAACAGAAAGAAAAAGAAAAGGCGTTTTACGGTTTAACTGTTGATTTTTAGGTGTTTGTTATACAAATTTTAAAATAACCCGCCAAATTCCGACAAAATTACACTAGAAAAATAGTTTATCAAAACTCTATCCAGGTGTTCATCTCATATAATAATGCATATGTGTCGCTTAAAAGTATATGTTTATTCATGTTTTTTTGTAATATCCGTAATTGGATAAGTGTAAAATGAATTATTCATTTTTATTTTTTTTGTCTGGTTGGTTAAACTTTTTATATTGTATTTCTCAAACGACATAAGTTATGTATATACCTCGTGGTCAGTAGGTTTAGAAACGATGTACATATGTTGTAAAAAGTGGCTGTTGTTATCGGGATAGCTACTTTAACTGCAGTAGCACTTGTATGTCACATATAGCTTTTAGAGTCAACATCAGTAGACTAACCGTGAACACTAAATGTAATCTATCTCGATGCACTGGGTACCGATTCTTATCTGGAAACGTTTAATTATAATTTCTCTCTTTTCCCTAGTATCGACCATATTCGTGGGCAACGTCTCCACTGTGTCAACGTCCGATACCCATGTGACTAATGGCACTTCAACCAGCGCCATATTAAAACAGTATTCGACCTCATTCTGAAAAAGAAATGATACAATAAAAATCGATATTCTTGTCATGTCTGATATAATTTCTCTCTTTTCCCTAGTATCGACCATATTCGTGGGCAACGTCTCCACTGTGTCAACGTCCGATACCCATGTGACTAATGGCACTTCAACCAGCGCCATATTAAAACAGTATTCGACCTCATTCTGAAAAAGAAATGATACAATAAAATTAGGATATCCTTGCCATGTCTGATATAATTTCTCTCTTTTCCCTGGTATCGACCATATTCGGGGCAACGCCTCCACTGCGTCAACGTCCGATACGCGTGTGGTGACTAACGCCGATACAACGAGCGCACATTCTAAAACAGTATTCGGCCTCATTCTGTAAAAGAAATGATACAGTAAAATTAGGATATCCTTGCCATGTCTGCGATAATTTCTCTCTTTTCCCTGATATCGAACATATTCGGGCAACGACTCCACTGACTAACGCCGCTACATCCAGCACACATACTAAAACAGTATTCGACCTCATTCTGTAAAAGAAATGATACAATCAAATTAGGATATCCTTGCCATGTCTGATATAATTTCTCTCTTTTCCCTAGTATCGACCATATTCGGGGCAACGTCTCCACTGCGTCAACGTCCGATACCCATGTGACTAACGGCACTTCAACCAGCGCACATATTAAAACAGTAATCGACCTAATTCTGAAAAAGAAACGATACAATAAAAATCGATATTCTTGTCAAGTCTGATATAATTTCTCTCTTTTCCCTGGTATCGACCATATTCGGGACAACGTCTCCACTGCGTCAACGTCCGCTTCCCATGTGACTAACGTCGCTACAACCAGCGAACATACTAAAACAGTATTCGGCGTCATTCTGAAAAAGAAATGATACAATAAAACTAGTATATCCTTGCCATGTCTGCGATAGGTTCACTCTTTTCCCTGTACTTGTATCGGCCATATTACGGTGCAACGTCTCCATTTCGTCTCCTCATAGTATCTGCTACTTGAGCTTCGAAGTCCGATACCCATGTGACTAAAAACAACAACAAAAACAAAATGGTTTTATATTATCTGATCTTCCAGCTCATCTTCCCGTTACTATTCCAGTTCGTTCCCATGCTGTCCTTGCCATGTCTGATATAATTTCTCTCTTTTCCCTAGTATCGACCATATTCGGGGCAATATCTCCACTGCGTCAACGTCCGATACCCATCTGATTAACGCCGCGACAACCAGTGCACATACTAAAACAGGATTCGGCCTTCTTATAGTGACGTATTCACATATTCAGAACATTGTCCTTATGTAACCTAAGTAAATGCATTCATCTGTTGTGTGTGTGTGTGTTTTTATCCAATTAACTGATCACAAACGTTGGTTTGCATCATTTTATTCAATTTATTGTTCTTCTAAGACGGCAAAGTAAGTATTAGCCTTAAAGCTTTCTGTTGTCGAATCCATCTGAAATAAAATAAAAAATGATACAATAAAATTAGGATATCCTTGTCATGTCTGCAATAATTTCTCTCTTTCCCCTGGTATCGACCATATTCGGGGCGACGTCTCCACTTCGTCGATACCCATGTGACTTAAACGGCGCTACAACCAGCGAACATACCAAAACTGTATTCGGCCTCATTCTGAAAAAGAAATGACTCAATTAAATTAGTATATCCTTGCCATGTCTCCAATAATTTCTCTCTTTTTCCTGGTATCGACCATATTCGGGGCAACGACTCCACTGCGTCAACGTCCGATGCCCATGTGACTAACGGCGCTGCAACTAGCGCACGTACTAAAACAGTATTCGTTTCATTCTGAAAAAGAAATGATACAATAAAATTAGAATTTACGGTGGTATCTACCATGTACAGAGAAACACTTATTGAAAAAAAGATTATGATAATGAACCTTTGGAAACGGCCGAAAACAACACATACAAAATATTGCAGTCTCTGTTTGATTGAGACTGTTCATGAGAGGTAGTGAAAAATGCTAGCTACCGCTCACTCCCTCTAGCCCCGGGTTGAGCAGAACTCAATATTAATAAAATCAATAGTACAAAATTTAACCATCCCGAAGATGGCATGCATAATTATGGCGGTGGACATGGTGATTAATCTCTCCCATGTCGTACGGCGTATGGTCCCAGTAACTAATAAAAATCTATGCCCCGAAGAGCGAAATAATCATAATGGAATTTAGTTGGGAGCAGCGGTTGTGAAGCATGCATATCACAAGTAACAGTCAAAAGATTAAATTAAAAAGCAAACAACATATCCTATAAGTGATTAAACAATACCCAGAGCCTTTAATCGGCCGGACTAGTGGAACCACTGAATCGAAAATTAAGTAAGAAAGCAAAAACAAATGAAAAAGTACCACCTATAATTAAATATAAGTATCAGGCTCAGCGATCTCCAAAGATCGAATGAATAACAGACTGATTGCAAGCGCAGGGAGACGTTTTACTGCCGTCACACTGCACAAGCAACGCCACTGTGCTATAAAAAAGAATATGATAATGGACCTTTGGAAACGGCCGAAAACGACACATACGAAATATTGCAGTCTCGGTTTAATTGAGACTGTTCATGAGCGGTAGTGAAATATGCTAGCTACCGCTCACGCCCTCTAGTAAGTCTACACAAGTTATCTATTTTTTCATGATAATTGTCATTTATCACATAACATGGCTTCTGAGGGGTTAATAAAGCCATGAATTAATTGCTCGTAATACACGACTGCAGTAGTGTACAGATACAGATGCAGATAAGGACCGAATCACTGTGTCTGTATATAATAAATCATTTAATTCCAATTGTTTGCATGGAATTGATCTATTATACGATACGTTAAGACACCTTAAATATGTATCCTTAATTGAAAACTTACTTTATAAACATCATGTTAGTTACGTTAATTTTAGTTGAAGGTGTCGCATTATTTGTAGGGCGGACGCGTTACAGCCGCGTAACTTAGCTGACGTCATGAAAACAGCAAAACGACGTCATGGTTTCTCTTACAAATTGCCGCCGTATACAAGGTAAATTTGTGTTATGTGGTAAATTGAATCTTACATTCGTGACTGTGTGTTATTGACTTTAATAAATTCGTTCAATAAGACGATAGGATACTCGGAAAAGCATTGTATCCTATCATTTTATCCAGCTCGTTTATTAAAATCAATGATATATAGTCACTTGTGTAAGATCATCTACATAAGGATGGATACATCATTTTGATATTTAGTCAAACATAATCGAACTTTCTCGTTTGCCAGAGTTTCCCAAGGGTGCCCTTTGTCGGTTGCTGGGCAAAGTCGTACATATCACAGAGATGAAGCAATAGTTGATTTCGTGTTAACAAAATGCTAGGTGATATTGAATATAATTTTCCTGATGATGCAAATTATACAGGCTCTAAATTATTGGTATCATCTGTAGGTGACCGCTTATTCGGGCAACGTCTCCACTTCGCCAACGTCCGATACCCATACTAAAAAGTATTCGGCCTCATTCTGAAAAAAAAATGATACAATAAAATGAGGATATCCTTGCCATGTCTGATATAATTTCTCTCTTTTTCCTGTTATCGACCAAATTCTGGGCAACGTCTCCTCTGCGTCAACGTCCGATACCCATGTAACTAACGCCGCTACAGACAGCGCACATACTAAAACAGTATTCGACCTCATTCTGTAAAAGAAATGATACAATAAAATTAGGATACCTTTGTCATGTCTGCAATAATTTCTCTCTTTTCCCTGGTATCGACCATATTGAGGGGCAACTTCTCCACTGCGTTAACGTCCAATACCCATGTGACTAACGCCGCTTCAACCAGCGCACATACTCAAAAGGTATTCGGCCTCACTCTGTAAAAGAAATGATACAATAAAATTAGGATATCCTTGCCATGTCTGCGATAATTTCTCTCTTTTCCCTGGTATCGACCATATTCGGGGCAACGTCTCCACTGCGTCAACGTCCGAGGCCCATGTGACTAACGCCGCTGCAACTAGCGCACGTACTAAAACAGTATTCGTCTCATTCTGAAAAAGAAGTGATAAAATAAAATTAGGATTTACGGTGGTAGCTGCCATGTACGGAGAAACACTTATTTTAAGTCTACACAAGTTAACATGACTTTTATGTCATTTTTCATGATAATTGTCAATTATCACATAACATGTTATAAAGTCATGACTTAATTCCTCGTAACACACGACTGCAGTAGTGTATTACAGATGCAGATAAGGACCGAATCACTGTGTTTGTATATAGTAAAGCATTTAATGCCAATTGTTTTCATGGTATAGATCTATTATACTATACGTTCAGACACCTTAAATATATATCCTTATTTGAAAACTTACTTTATAAACATCATGTTAGTTACGTTAAACGTAGCTTAAGGTGTCGCATTATTTGTAGGGCGGACGCGTTACAGCCGCAACGTAGCAGACGTCATGAAAACAACAAAACGACGGCATGGTTTCTCTTACAAATTGCCGTATACAAAGTTAATTAACAACAACAAAATGAAATTATCACGTCGTAGCTGTGTTATGTGATCAATTCAATCTTACACTCGTGACTGTGTGTTATTGACTTTAATAAGAAGATAGGATACTTGGAAGAGCCTCGTATCCTATCATTTTATCCAACTCGTTTATTAAAATCAATAATATACAGTCACTCGTGTAAAATCCTCTACATAAGGATACATCGTTTTGATATTTAGTCAAACATAATCGTTTGCCAAGTTTCACAATGGTGCCCTTTGTTGGTCAAAGTCCTCCTTATCACAGAGATACAAAAATAGTTGATAATGCTAGGTGATATTGAATATGATTTTCCTAATGATGCAAATTATGGTAATTCTAAATGATTGGTAACATCTGTAGACGGCCGCTTAGTGGACATACAAATTAATAAATGGGAAGAGGAGTTTCCCGAAGAGGACCAGCTGGTAATAAATAACGGACCTATAAATTATTTGAACTAGAATTCAAAGTAGAACATTATATACCAGTCAAAATACCTTTTCATCAAGAAGTGCAATCGCAAAATTTAGATGTGGCGTTGCTCATACGTTTAGAAACTGGCAGATATGAAAACTTATCTGTTAATGTGCGCACATGTAACTGTACCAATGATGTTGAAGATGAAATACATGTCCTTCTTGAATGCAAATTATATGAGAAATTGCGCTTTGAAATGTTTCAAAATGCAATTCTGTATAACGGAGACTTTACCTAAATGCCTGACAATGAAATGAAAAACTATGTTTGCTTTTAGATAAACATGATTTAATAAAATATACTGCCAAAGCCTGTCATACTATTTTAAAAATAAGAAGAGTGTTATTATACTGTAAATAATGATGTATTGTTTAAACTTAAGAAACTTAAGAAATATGCTTGTTTTATAATTCTTACGCATTCATAGTTACTCCGTTCTTGTCAAGTCTGATTTGATGAAATAGATATATTTCTAGCATTTTTTAAACGCAATAGTTGTGCAGCTATACAATTCAAATTTACCTCATTTCTCCGTGCAGTCACGCAGTGGTAAAAGTAGTATCTACGTCATGCAAATAATACTTATTTTTACATACAACTTAGTAGCGGTTTTCAATATATGTTTTTCTACGAGACTATCAAGAAATGTGCATATGATGTTTAAGAGTTAAATTTTTTAATTGATAATACTACAAACAGAGTGGCCATTCATCTTTTAGATACAAAATAAAATAAAATAACGTTCAATTTCATATAAAGTCAAACACATTAATTAACTACAAACAATATTCAAGAAAGCATGCTTAGCCTTACGGTCTGTTATACCCCTTGTTAATATAGATATAAAAACCGAACAGGAAAAGCAGCATTCAAGGACGACAGTCAACCACAAACACACACATAAGCAAAGAACAAATTTAAAGATGAATAAAAGGCTAAATTAGACATCGTAAACACAAAAGCGTTGACAATAGGGCTACCGCCTTGGCAAGCCCGTGCTTGTCACGAAATTGAAAGTAACTTACTCTAACACCGGATTTGGTTACCGGCTTTATACAGTTAACATATGAGTAAAGAACGGCATATTTCCCTAGAGCTCATCTTCAAAGTCTCACATACAACGTAGACTGCGTGAACCCACAGGAGTCCATGCAATAAGGCTCTGCAGTGCCGTCTACATAACCCATCGTGTTATTTAATTCTCACGGATGGCGGGAGATATACAGTGCTGGTTCTCCCCAGGAAAAATGAGATTGTCTGCCTCTGTCACAAAAAAAGTCGACCGTCATATATGTTGTAGGCCTAACCATCTGAGCACCGCATATGCGAAGATGCTAGTGGATATGGGAGCATGGTCCCCCATAATTAAAAAACAAAATCAACGTAAAATGGTGCATATTAATAATAATGGGGATGGTTTACATTCAATTTGCCCCCCGCCGGCATTAGAATGGCATTTGAATTTAATGACGTAATCAGTTGCGTGCAATATCGAAAATATTGGCATTTTTACACTAATGACACCCGACATTTAGATTCAATAATACGTAATACGAATTAGTAGCACGCAATATCGAAATTATAGGTTATCATGATATATGTTAAGGTTTTGACATTGTTTAACTCTAGACTGCAAACCTAGGTCGATGGTCATGGTAAAATGCGATGGTAAGATGTGATGGTGGATGGTAAGATGCGATGGTCGATGGTAAGATGCGATGGACTATCCCAGGATACCCAACGAGAATGTCGTTTTTTGAGAAAACATTTCTTAGTGTCTGTATTTATATATATTTACGTTATAGACGGATAAGTAAGAGTAGTGGTTCTTAACACTCGACACAAGTCAGCTACGAGGTTACAGTTACACAGCCCGTATAAAAGTATCGGGATATTTTAACACAACCCTCAAGTCCTACTCATTCTCACACGTTCTCAAGTCGTACAACCGACAAAGGGCACCCTTGTGCAACTCTGGCAAGCACGAATATTCGATTATGTTTGACTAAATATCAAAATGAGGTAACCTTATATGACAATCACCATGCAAATGAAATACCAGTAAAGATAACTTTTTGTCGACTTATAATGTTTCTCCGTATTTGGCAGCTACCACCGTAAATCCTAATTTTATTTTATCATTTCTTTTTTTCAGAATGAGGCGGAATACTGTTTTAGTGTTTGCGCTGATTGTAGTGGTGTTAGTCAGAAGTTTATCGGACTTTGACACTCATGTAGCAGATAATATTCGGAAACGAAGTGGAGATGACGCACCGAGTATGGTCGATACCAGGGGAAAAAAGACGTTATTGCGTCATATATGGTCTGACATATGCTAACATGATGTAAAACCCAAGTAAAACAAACAAATACTTAAACCAAGAATTTAAAGAAATATAAAATGATCGGACAGGGAAAGTAGCATTCAAGGAGGACAGTCAACCAAAAAACACAGAAAGCACGACAAGAAAGATCATAGACAAACATCAAACGCCACCGTCCCAATGGGCTTTAGGTGGGCGTCATCATTGGGTCCACAGCCTGTCCGATCATCGTACAATTAAAGAGGAAAGCATAGTGGCGAACTGTAAAAGGGTCCACCACCGAGCATGCACTACGTTGCAAAATGATAGGGTCATAAGCTCGTTTGATAAACTTTTTAACAAGTTTAACAAAGATAGTATGAAAGTGATCATGACCAAGAATCTTACGAAATTTATAAATCACATCCCCATAGAAGTCAGGTTGTGATAGTCCTTGTCGCAGAAGAGTCCTTAAATTACTTTTATATTTGGAAAGAAGATCAGGGTTACGATAAGAAATTTTGCAAAAGTTTTACGAAGTTAATGGTAACGGTAACCCTGGTTGAGTAGATTTTTAGTTATACAAAGATTACGAATATTAAAGTCCTCAACTCGAGTTCAAGCTCTTGAAAAAAGAATAAGTTGAGACACATACACCCCATAAGAAGTTTCTCGGGGAACATTCCCATCCAATTGGGGATAATTAACAATGTCAAAATTAAAATCATCTCTCTTGTCATAAATTTTGCTAATTATTTCACCATTTTCAATAGAGAGATCTTAATCAAGAAAAGAAGCGTTATTATCAGATATATTAGCTTTGTTAAGCTGAAGTTCTTAAGGATACATATTCTTAACCATAGTTGGAAAGAAAGGATTGTCAATGTTCAATATGTCATCCAGATACCGAGAGGTGTCATTAAAGGCTTCAATAACATCTGCCTGGGTATCTGTTGAAAAACTCAACATGAAATCTCTTTCATAGCAAAATAAAAACAAATCTGCGACAAGTGGTGCACAGTTCGTACCCATAGGGATACCAACAATTTGTCTTTAAACGGTGGACGAAAATATTATCTAATAGAAAGATGAGTGCTTCACAAACTTCATAGCAAGTCCACATAGTATAATTGTCTAAGCCATTGGCATCTTTCCTCGGAGAAATAATCACTAGTCCGGTGGTATGCCGGATCTCAAACTGTAACCTTGTAGCTGTAGTTTGTCATTGTTACAACACCCCCATTCCCCCACCCCACACCCCACAAGTCGTATAGTTTTGCACAGAATATAACAAAAAAAAAACTGGATAGGGTTTGGATAAACGATTTTGTTGTGCACGTTTTCTCTATATAATGCCTTCGGAAAGTTTATAAATTGTATACCCTTAGATCGCCTTTGACTTTTGTGTGCTTTTTTAAACTAGCATGTACCCATTGTAACAATATTATATTGGTATAATTCAGAATACACTCCTTTAAAGTACTTGTTTTCTGGCTTCCTATTTTTTATATTCATATTTACATGATTATCTTTGTATTATACTTAGATTGCCTATTAATGCTGCTTAGTTTGTAAGAGGATATAGCCTGGTGGGGATATATATATTTACACTGTCCCGTTTAATTGGCATGTCAATAGGGAAAGAATGAGGTTTTTTGCACCCTAGATTTTACGTGGTCCAGCCTTAATTCCATTAAACGATGGGGAAAGCTTATATTAGCATTTATAACGGATATTTCGACAATAAAACACGTGTAGCAAAATTAGAAAATTATATTGCCAATTTAGTAAGATAAATATGGCCGAAACTGTGTTGATATATACCTGAAAGCGGGTAGATATTCACTGTAGCAATATAGGCGTGATTTTAATGTGTTAAGATGGTCAATGTTGCAACATTGACGTGATATCAATTGTGATAGTTATGATTGACATTGTAGTAAGATGAAGGTAGCAAGTTCTGCAAGTTAGAAGGTTCTAGGCCTATTCTCCATATTTTATCTTGATGTAAATGGAGGACGAGCCTGGCATGTTCATTCCTGTTAGACGCCATATAACCTTTTATATGTTGGTCCGCCAGAAAACCCAATTTAATTCAAAACAAAATTCGAAATAGAACTAGAACCGTCGCCAAAGCCTAATGAATACCTCTGGAGGGAATTTCAGTCAATTTAAATACAGATGGCCACACAAAACATGCACGTGAGCATCTTTGAATCTGAGAATGACTAAGTCGAAAAAGGGTCAAAGTGTTGTTATTGATGTTAATCTTTCCCGCCTATAAACATGATAAAGGTGGGCTATATATATATATTTTGTTTTGAATTTTTAATAAATCAGTAAATAAAAGTTAAAGGGGATTACATGTTCATTTTTAACACATTTCAATGTTATAATTCGCAGTATCCAAGTTTATTAATCACCAGTGTTTAATTCACTGTAATATTAAGATGAGTATTCACGTTTGTTAATCACAAGTGTTTGATTCAATGTAAAACTAAGCTGAGTCTCCATGTTTGTTAATCACAAGTGTTTAATTCACTGTAACACTAAGCTGAGTCTCAATGTTTGTTAATCACAAGTGTTAATTTCACTGTAACACTAAGCTGAGCATCCATGTTTGTTAATCACAAGTGTTTAATTCAATGTATTACTAAGCTGAGCATCCATGTTTGTTAATCACCAGTGTTTAAATCCCTGTAACACTAAGCTGAGTATCCATGTTTATTTAATCACAAGTGTTTAATTCACTGTAACACTAAGCTGAACATCCATGTTTGTTAATCACAAGTGTTTAATTCACTAAGCTGAGCATTCATGTTTGTTAATCACAAGTGTTTAATTCATTGTAAGGCCAGGCCGTTTTATATTTATGTTTAGCGTCCGCGTGCGCATAGGTTTTCACGTCATCAACCAAAAAAACAAACAGTTTGGATGTCAGAATTGTTTACGAAAGAAATGCCATTTACGCTCGCCGTGTCGTGGCGACAACAAATCTGCGACGATAACGCCGTAAATATTCGTATCTACATGTTCAATCGGTCAGGAGATTGCATAATAACATTATGAACATGATGCAAGCGTTCATTGAAGCAGACTGGAATTCAAGCCAACGCAATATATTGCTAGTAACAAAAATGCATTTACAGAACTTTTCCATATGAGTTTCCAAAATGCTTGTTTTCTAGTCAATTTGGTTATTGTTTTAACTACCCTTTATTAAACTTAGTTTTATGAGAAGGTTGTGTTTATACTCATTTATTGAACTCACAACCTTAGTATGTTAGGTTTGATCTCAGGTTTTATGTGCTTTATGTAAATGAATTAAGCTATAAATCCAACATATTTGATCTCATTCATCCAATGATTTGGTCTCACTTGCCAGAATCTTATGTTTATGCATTATGAAAACCATATAAGTATTATACTCAAAAGCAGTAAATAATACTTGAACTTCCAAGTACTAGAAGTTAATACTAATATGTGTATTATTTTTGACAAAGTCATTCGATGTCTATATGAGTTTCCAAAATGCTTGTTTCTATTCAATTATGTTATTGTTTTAACTATCCTTTATTAAACTTAAGTTTTATGAGACATATTCAGAGTTTAAAAAAAGGTTTTAAATGTTTTATATCATGTTTTGTGATCATTTTTGCTGTATTAATGGTTTGTTTTTTCGAACAGAGTTTGTGTGTGTTTTTTGAATAGGTAGCTAGGTTTCGCGAAATAGAGTTGGCGTTAAACAAAAAAATAAAACGGCTTGGCCTAACACTACGCTGAGTCACAATGTTTGTTAATCACACGTGTTTAAGTCACTGTAACACTAAGCTGAGTATCCATGTTTATTAATCACAAGTGTTTAATTCACTGTAGCACTAATATGAGTATCCATATCTATCATGTTTATTAATCACGGGGTCCCCGTTCGGTCACGGGGCAAAGAATAGGGCCACTGCAGATCCCTTTGGAGGGATAGGCAGAGGGGTAGAATCCCCCCAAATTCATGTTCATTTATCATTTTTTGTTCATGTTCATTAAAGGTCTTCATCATGATCCCTGCATTGTTTCAGGTGCTATCTCGCTCGCATCAAAAGAGCAGTGGCACAACAACAATAAAGTGGCTCCAGCGTAAATGGAGTTTCTACGATAGAATTTGCAGCAACTCTGCAGTTCAGGGTGAGAAGGTTCTAGGCCGATTTTCCATATTTTATCTCGATATACATGGAAGATGAGCCTGGCATGTTCATGCCTTTTAGGCGCCATATAACCATTTCATGTGTTGGTGTGCCTTGAAACCCCAATTCAATTATTAATCACAACTGTTTAATTCACTGTAACACTAAGATGAGTATCCATATTTATCATGTTTATTAATCACAAATGTTTAATTCAATGTAACACTAAGCTGAGTATCCATGTTTGTTAATACCAAGTGTTTAATTCACTTTAACAATAAGATGAGTATCTATGTTTGTTAATCACAAGTGTTTAATTCACTTTAACAATAAGCTGAGTATCTATGTTTGTTAATCATATGTGTTTAATTCACTGTAACACTAAGCTAAGTATCCATGTTTGTTAATCACACGTGTTTAATACACTTTAACAATAAGCTGAGTATCTATGTTTGTTAATCACAAGTGTTTAATTCACTTTAACAATCAGCTGAGTATCTATGTTAGTTAATCACATGTGTTTAATTCACTGTAACACTAAGCTGAGCATCCATGTTTGTTAATCACAAGTGTTTAATTCACTGTATTACTAAGCTGAGCATCCATGTTTGTTAATCACAATCTTTAAATCCCTGTAACACTAAGCTGAGTATCCATGTTTATTTAATCACAAGTGTTTAATTCACTGTAACACTAAGCTGAACATCCATGTTTGTTAATCACAAGTGTTTAATTCACTGAAACACTAAGAGGAACATCTATGTTTGTTAATAACAAGTGTTTAATGCACTGTAACACTACGCTGAGTCACAATGTTTGTTAATCACACGTGTTTAAGTCACTGTAACACTAAGCGGAGTATCCATGTTTATTAATCACAAGTGTTTACTTCACTGTAACACTAACATGAGTATCTATATCTATCATGTTTATTAATCACAAGTGTTTAATTCACTGTAACACTAAGATGAGTATCCATATTTATCATGTTTATTAATCAATAAGATGAGTATCTATGTTTGTTAATCACAAGTGTTTAATTCACTTTAACAATAAGCTGAGTATCTATGTTTGTTAATCATATGTGTTTAATTCACTGTAACACTAAGCTAAGTATCCATGTTTGTTAATCACACGTGTTTAATTCACTGTAACACTAAGCTGAGTATCCATGTTTGTTAATAACAATTGTTTAATTCACTTTAACAATAAGATGAGTATCTATGTTTGTTAATCACAAGTGTTTAATTCACTTTAACAGTAAGCTGAGTATCTATGTTTGTTAATCACATGTGTTTAATTCACTGTAACACTAATTTAAGTATCCATGTTTGTTAATCACACGTGTTTAATTCACTTTAACAATCAGCTGAGTATCTATGTTTGCTAATCACAAGTGTTTAATTCACTTTAACAATAAGCTGAGTATCTATGTTAGTTAATCACATGTGTTTAATTCACTGTAACACTAAGCTGAGTATCTATGTTTGTTAATCACAGGTGTTTAATTCACTTTAACAATAAGCTGAGTATATATGTTTGTTAAGCACACGTGTTTAATTCACTGTAACACAAAGCTCAGTATTCATGTTTGTTAATCACACGTGTTTAATTCAATGTAACACTAAGCTCAGTATTCATGTATGTTAATCACACGTGTTTAAGTCACTGTTACACTAAGCTGAGCATCCATGTTTGTTAATCACAAGTGTTTAATTCTCTGTAACACTTAGCTGAGTATCCGTGTTAGTTAATCTCCCGTGTTTAATTCACTGTAACTCTAAGTTGAGCATCCATGTTTGTTAATCACAAGTGTTTAATTCTCTGTAACATTTAGCTGAGTATCCGTGTTAGTTAATCTCAAGTGTTTAATTCACTGTTACACTAAGCTCAGCATCCATGTTTGTTAATCACAGGTGTTTAATTCACTGTAACACTAAGCAGAGTATCTATGTTTATTAATCACAAGTCTTTAATTCACTGTAACAATAAACAAAGTATCCATGTTTATTAATCAGACATGTTTAGTTCACTGTATTACTAAGCTGAGCATTCATGTTTGTTAATCACATGTGTTTAATTCAGTGTAACACTAAGCTGAGTCTCCATGTTTGTTAATCACAAGTGTCTAATTCACTGTAACACTAAGCTCAGTATCCATGTTTGTTAATGACACGTGTTTAATTCACTGTAACACTAAGCTGATCATCCATGTTTGTTAATCACACGTGTTTAATTCACTGTAACACTAAGCTCAGTAAACATGTTTGTTAATGACACGTGTTTAATTCACTGTAACACTAAGCTGAATATCCATGTTTATTAATCACAAGTGTTTAATTCACTGTAACACTAAGCTGTCCATGGTTGTTAATCACATGTGTTTAATTCACTGTAAGACTAAGCTGAGTCTCCATGTTTATGAATCACAAGAGTTTAATTGACTGTAACACTAAGCTGAGTATTCGTGTTTATTAATCACAAGTGTTTAATTCACTGTAACACTAAGTTGAGTATCCGTGTTTGTTAATCACAAGTGTTTAATTTACCGTAACACTAAGCTGAGTATCCAGGCTTGTTAATCACAAGTGTTTATTCACTGTAACACTAAGCTGATTCTTCGTGTTTATTAATCACAGGTGTTTAGTTCACTGTAACACTAATCTGAGTCTCCAGGTTTATTAATCACAAGTGTTTGATTCACTGTAACACTAAGCTAAGTCTCCATGTTTATTAATCACAAGTGTTTATTTCACTGTAACACTAAGCTGAGTACCCATGTTTATTAATCACAAGTGTTTAATTTACTATAACACTAAGCTGAGTATCCATGTTTATTAATCACAAGTGTTTATTTCACTGTAACACTAAGCTGAGCATCCATGTTTGTCAATCACAAGTGTTTAATTCATTGTAACACTAAGCTGAGTATCCATGTTTGTTAATCACAAGTGTTTAATTCACTGTAACACTAAGCTGAGTCTCCATGTTTGTTAATAACACGTGTTTAATTCACTGTAACACTAAGCTGAGTATCCATGTTTGTTAATCACAGGTGTTTAATTCACTGTAACACTAAGCTGAGTATCCATGTTTGTTAATCACACGTGTTTAATTCACTTTAACAATCAGCTGAGTATCGATGTTTGTTAATCACAAGTGTTTAATTCTCTGTAACACTTAGCTGAGTATCCGTGTTAGTTAATCTCCCGTGTTTAATTCACTGTAACTCTAAGCTGAGCATCCATGTTTGTTAATCACAAGTGTTTAATTCACTGTAACACTAAGCAGAGTATCTATGTTTATTAATCACAAGTGTTTGATTCACTGTAACAATAAACAAAGTATCCATGTTTATTAATCAGACATGTTTAGTTCACTGTATTACTAAGCTGAGCATTCATGTTTGTTAATCACATGTGTTTAATTCAGTGTAACACTAAGCTGAGTCTCCATGTTTGTTAATCACAAGTGTCCAATTCACTGTAACACTAAGCTCAGTATCCATGTTTGTTAATGACACGTGTTTAATTCACTGTAACACTGAGCTGAGCATCCATGTTTGTTAATCACACGTGTTTAATTCACTGTAACACTAAGCTCAGTAAACATGTTTGTTAATGACACGTGTTTAATTAACTGTTACACTAAGCTGAGCATCCATGTTTGTTAATCACAAGTGTTTAATTCACTGTAACACTTAGCTGAGTATCCGTGTTTGTTAATCTCACGTGTTTTATTCACTGTAACACTAAGCTGAGCATTCATGTTTGTCAATCACAAGTGTTTAATTCACTGTAACACTAAGCTGAGTATCCATGTTTGTTAATCTCGCGTGTTTAATTCACTGTATCACTAATCTGAGCATACATATGTTTTAATCACAAGTGTTTAATTCACTCAAACACTAACTTGAGTATCCATGTTTGTTAATCACACGTATTTAATTCACTGTAATACTTAGAAGGGCATCCATGTTTATCAATCACAAGTGTTACATTCACTGTAACACTAAGCTGAGCATCCATGTTTGTCAATCGCAAGTGTTTAATTCACTGTAACACTAAGCTGAGTATCCATGTTTGTTAATCACAAGTGTTTAATTCACTGTAACACTAAGCTGAGTCTCCATGTTTGTTAATCACAAGCGTTTAATTCACTGTAACACTTAAGCTGAGTATCCATGTTTGTTAATTACAAGTGTTTAATTCACTGTAACACTAAGCTGAGTATCCATGTTTGTTAATCACAGGTGTTTAATTCACTGTAACACTAAGCTGAGTATCCATGTTTGTTAATCACACGTGTTTAATTCACTGTAACACTAAGCTGAGTATCCATGTTTGTTAATCACAAGTGTTTAATTCACTGTAACACTAAGCTGAGTATCCATGTTTATTAATCACAAGTGTTTAATTCACTGTAACACTAAGCTGAATATCCATGTTTATTAATCACAAGTGTTTAATTCACTGTAACACTAAGCTGTCCATGGTTGTTAATCACATGTGTTTAATTCACTGTAAGACTAAGCTGAGTCTCCATGTTTATGAATCACAAGAGTTTAATTCACTGTAACACTAAGCTGAGTATTCGTGTTTATTAATCACAAGTGTTTAATTCACTGTAACACTAAGCTGAGTATCCAGGCTTGTTAATTACAAGTGTTTATTCACTGTAACACTAAGCTGATTCTTCGTGTTTATTAATCACAGGTGTTTAATTCACTGTAACACTAAGCTGAGTCTCCAGGTTTATTAATCACAAGTGTTTGACTCACTGTAACACTAAGCTAAGTCTCCATGTTTATTAATCACAAGTGTTTATTTCACTGTAACACTAAGCTGAGTACCCATGTTTATTAATCACAAGTGTTTAATTTACTGTAACACTAAGCTGAGTATCCATGTTTATTAATCACAAGTGTTTAATTCACTGTAACACTAAGCTGAGTATCCATGTTTGTTAATCACACGTGTTTAATTCATTTTAACACGGAGCTGTGTATACATGTTTGTTAATCACAATTGTTTAATTCACTGAATTACGCAGCTGAGTCTCCATGTTTATATATTAAACGTGTTTAATTCTCTGTAACACAACGCTGAGTCTCCATATTTATTAATCACGTGTTTAATTCACGGAAACGCTAAGCTGAGTCTCCATGTTTATTAATCACAAGTGTTAAATTCACTGTAACACTAAGCTTTAACGTACCAAGCATTCTGTATCTTGCAGCATCCAAAGCATATGTGAGACTATTGCATTGGAACTCGCGTAGACTTAACCGCTCTATACTAATCAAAATTCCAAAGTACCCACCTAAGAATATGTCAATAATATTCTCATTGTTTTGTATATTTCAAGTTTGATTAGAGATACAGTAAAGAGTTTAAATCGTCAGCTTTGGTTGCATAAACACGTTTTAAAGCTTTCAAATCGATGTAATTTCTTAGCAAAAATGTATAACCCTTAAACAACTAACTTTAACATAATGTTTTACAAGAGTTACAACTACAAATGCGTTTGAAAAAATAAATTTACGAAATCTTTAATGTTAACGCTGAAATTACTGTTACTTGAATTTCAAACGATATTCAATTCAAATGGATGTTATTTATGAATATCCGTGTTTCATTTTATTATATACGTGACATTTGCAATAAATGTGTCAAACTTTTATGGAGTTTTATTTATATTATTTTACACCAGTCTTAAGAAGTGTATATCTGTAAGCGGACTTTGATTCATGCTATATGTTTTATCAGCGCAGGTAATGCTCTAAAGGTGTAACAATTACAAACTATTGGTCATAACGAAATAATTATCACACAACTATTCGAAAATATATTTACCCTAAGAAAATTAGTTAAGATACACACGTGAGTAATTAGGAATTTTGATCAGTATATCTTGTAAATACAGTCATCTATCGTGCATGTATTGTTGCAAACACCAAGAGTAGATATAAAAGGCGAACAGGAAATGTAGCATTCAAGGACCACAGTCAACCACGCACAGAAACAAACAATAATTACGAAGATGAATAAAAGGCAAGATAAGACATCACGGACATAAAGCGTTGACAATAGGGCTACACCTTGCAACGGGCAGTGGCAAAAAGGGCTTCTGGGAGTTTAAACCAGGTACTGAGGTGCACCAAACCTCACTTTTACCCTATTGTCATCCCAATAAAAAGGGACAGTGTAAATAGGATATCCCCGCCAGGTTATATTATTTAACAAACATGGCAGCATTAAGAGGCAATATAAGTATAACACGTAGATGATCATATATATGTGCATATGGAAAACAAAATCTTAGAAAACAAAACCACAAAGCAAGTGTTCAATGACTTAGCAGAAGCCAGAGCAACAAGAGAACAAACCATTACGAGTACCTCAAGACAATATATTTAGGTAGACGTCATCATAGGGTCCACAATCATCTTTCCGGTCATCGCACAATCAAAGAAGACAGCACAGTGGCGAACTGTAAATGGGTCAACCATTAACCATCTAAGTATTTGTGTATAAATCCCCCCCGATGTACCAAGCCGCTAACCCCCCACCCCCCCCCCCCCCCGCCCCCTCCCCCCACCCAACCCGATGTACCAAGCCGTTAATAGAAACATCTGATTACAAAAGTACGTTTCGTTAAAAAGACACGCTGACTTTTTTAACTCTTGTATTTACATAAACCTTGCCTGTGCTATAAATAAACCATTTGGATCTGCACACTGCCTGTGTTGTGCTAAGCGTCGGCGCAACGCGTAGGGGATACAGCGTAATTAGTACACATATATTTATTCGGCATAGTGTGTACAGTTTAATTTTATTCAGTTTATTTTTTAGCGTAATTCTCTAAGTTGTAACGCTTCCGAGTGCTGTTTCAGTTTATGTGTTAATAAGCATATTCTGCACTGCAAGACAATAATGAAGGTTAATACTTTGTCTTCAACTATATAATGCACAAACCAGACTTCCTTGTTTAACTTCTACACTTTTCTTTCCAAAATCTATTTCGTCTTTTAAACCACAAACTTCTTTAGAAAAAGTGTCGTTTTTAAATATTGAAAAAATCGGCTTCCTTGTACTCGCTGTGATAGCCACACATAGGTGACGAGTTGCACTATTTAAACGTGCATATGTATCTAATATATTGACTCAAATTACCATAATTAGTCTAACACATTTCCCTACCAAAACACAGTAGAACATCAACCTAAGTAGTTTACTTTCGTTTTCCATTATGTTGTAAAAGAATCTGAGATGAATTCTCTGGGACAAGATGTTTACATGGCTCACTAATCCCTCGAGCGATGTTAATGACCAGTAAGGTAACTACATCAGTCTGCTGAAGAAGTCCTAAGTACTCGGATGAAAGCTCCTGGTTAGCTTTCCGATTTATTGTGCATGAGTTTGCAAAGTTAAGATTCTCATCAAATAATGAATAATACTACACAGTTAAACTTTCACCAACATATTAATTAGTTGTTTTTGAATATACCATACGATAAAACCTGATTTAAACTCCCCGGTGGCCTTCAAGTGACCGTTCCAAGGTAGTAGCCCTATTGTCAACTGTATTATGTTTCTTTCCTTTTATTGATCCTTGTAATTTTTGTTTCCCGTGTTTTTGGTTGACTGTAGTCCTTATGTGCTACATTTACTGTTCGACTTTATATACTGACGGTCAATGAAAACGCACCATTAACTCCATATGTGTATGCCGTTGGATTATTCGGAAATCATTTGGAATAAAACTGCTGAACAAATATTTTATTTTTTAAGTATTTACTATTGATACTTAACTTATCTTAGTGTTATCAATAGTGTTATTACTTACTGGTCCTTTGGGATAATCAAGTCTAAAACCGAGTCTGCTTGTTTTATCTCTTGTTTGTGTTTGTTGCTTGCTTCCAAGGGCTCCATTTTTCAGTATTTATTGACATTCACACTTGCGTTTTATTAGTGCTGTGTGGCGGCCGTACAAAGTCGCCCCGACTACAAATCAGTAGTGTTATTACTTACTGGTCCTTTGGGATGATCAATCCCAATCTGTGTGGCTTTAAAATAGAATATCGCTTACGCCGGTACTAGGAGGCGTGAGAGGTGTTACATTTTGCATTACCCCTCATGAACAGACTCAATAAAACCGAGTCTGCTACTGTTATCTCATGTTTGTGTGTGTTGCTTTTATGACAAGCAGTTACGCAGTTATTGACATTGTCAGTTAACATTGGTTATTATAGATAATCATCAGAAGAAAACGGTTCCACTAAATTTCAACCTGATTTAATCTGTCACTTAATAAATCAAAATTGATTTTACTGGCCTTTTCATTGTTTGCCTTCTGACAGTATTATGACATAAATGTTTCCGAAAAAATGATTTCTTTGTGCGATGTAACAGAAGAAACCCGGAAATGCACGTGCAGTTCATAACAACAATGTGGAATGCACTAAATCCAGATATGTAGGTAAAAAAAATTAAATGCCGACACGTTATATCGATTTTATTATCTTTTGTCAAAAATGCCTCAAATTCTAACTTTTAAAATAATTTGTTTTGTGGTGCGGTTTCATTGACCGTGAGTATATATACTTTTGTAGAACAAATGGAATATAAATGTAGATATTAAAGTCGAACAGGAAATGTAGCATTCAAGGACCACAGTCAACCCAATTTAACTTTACACACTATTCTGAATAAACAATTGCGCTGTAACCCCTATATGCTGCTCTAACGCTAAGCATACAACCGGTAGTGTGCAGATCCAAATAGTGTATGTAAAGCACCGGTATTATGCATGAAAACACAAGAGTTAATAAGTTAGCATACATGTTTAACGAAGTGTACGTTTTTTTTATCAGATGTTTCAATTCATGCATGGGTTAAAAACCTTCGTTTACACCCTCCATTGTATTGGGATTACAATAGGGTAAGATAGATGTTTGATGCATCCTAGAATCTGGTATAAACCTCCAGCGAACTTTTTTGTCGTTGACCGTTCCAGTGCGGTAGCCCTATTGGCAACCCTTTTATGTTAGTGAAGTCATTGCTTGCCTTTTATTAATCTTTTTAATTATTATTTGTTTCTGTGAGTGAAGAGGTCGAGGTACGAGAAAACTTGATGTTTACAGTATATACAACTGTACTACACAACCTTATCAAAGACAAGCTTATTGCTCTCATTCATACTATCTTTGTTAAAAGCCAAAAACAATTGGTGTCTTTTTAATGATAACAAATCGCATACTTATCTACATCCTGCTACAGGCTCTCATTCTTCCATTGATTTAACTATATGCGATCCAACGCTCTTGATGGAATTTTCGTGGAGTGTTGATGACGACCTATGTGGAAGTGACCACTTCCCCATATTTCTTAAAAATATCGGCCTTCCACTTCTCGAAAAAACGCAAAGATGGATAATTCGCAAAGCTGATTGGGATACGTTTCAATCTATTTGTGAGTAACAATTAAAGCCTTCCATTTTCGGGGATGTCGAAGACGAAAGACGAAACTATTCTTTTTACGAAAACCCTTCTTGATATAGCTGATCAAACTATTCCAAAAACTTCGGCTAATCCAAAACGACCACATAAACCATGGTACGATGATGACTGCAAAAAGGCGAACAGCGATCGTAAAGCTGCATTGAATGCTTTTAATTTACGACCAACTCAAAATAATTTAGATACTTTTAGAGTTTTTCGTGCGAAGGCCCGTCGTACTATTAAGGATAGCAAGAGGAAATCCTGGAGATATTATGTCTCTAGGCTGAACTCTCGCTCATCTCTTAAGAAGACGTGGAATGTGGTCCGGAACATAAACGGTAAAAGTAATTCTAGTTGTGTATCATTTTAAAACTGATAATGAAGATTTTGGAGAAATACAATAAACTGTTCACTCTCAAAGAACTTCGAGAATCCCTTAAAAAGGCTCATGATTCATCAGCTGTCACCGATGATATCCATTATCAATTATTAAAACATTTACCTGAAACATGTCTCTCTACACTTCTTCATATATTTAATAAGGTTTGGGTGACAGGAATCTTCCCCGATTCTTGTCGGGAAGCAATCGTTATTCCAGTCCCCAAACTTGGAAAGGATTATACAGGCCCAATAAATTATCGCCCTATTGCTTTAGCGAGTTGCAAATGCAAAACGATTAATGAGAGACTCGTTTGGTACCTGGAATCCAAAAAACTGATAACAAAGTATCAAAGTGGATTCCGGCGCCAACGAAGCACAACAGACAATCTCATTCGATATGAATCATTTATAAGGGAACAGGGGCGTAGCTAGCCCTCTATTCATGTGGATTCATAATTGTGCTAGGGGGGTCCGAGGGCATGCCTCCCCCCCCCCCCCCCCCACCCCCACACTCACGGAAAATTTTGAAAACAATGGTGCAATCTGGTGCAATCTGGTGCATTCTGGGCGTTCTGAGGTGCTTTTGTCAGAATCATGTGGATTCAGCCGCGTACTCGGGTATAGGCAGCTACGCGCCTGGGGAAGCCTTCATAAATAAAGAAGATCTAGTCGCTGTATTTTTGACTTGGAGAAAAATAACAGTATAGTTCAATCCTGGTGTGGATTGTTCTTTATATGTTGACGGCTTTGTTATATATTATCGTGCAAAAACATGAACACTATTGAGAAACAATTACAACAATGTCTAAATAAACTTCAGACCTGGTCTGATGAAAATGGTTTTAAATTTTCTAATCTAAAACTAACTGTATGCACTTTTGTCAACTATGTAAACATCAGGGAGGCCCTCATCTAACACTAGATGTGTCACCAATACCAGTAGTGGATGAGACTAAATTCCTCGGTCTTATTTTTTACCGTATATTAACGTTTATACCACACCTTAAACTCGTAATTGAAGGCCAAATACCTTAAAGCTCTTCATTTACTTAAAGCTTTTGCAAACACTAATTGGGGAGCAGATCGGAAAATACTTTTACAACTTTATAGATCTATTATCAAATCCAAGCTGGACTTACGGCTCAACATTATATGGATCGACTCGCAAATCATACTTGCAGATGCTCGATCCTTTACATAATCAATGATTACGACTCGCCTTAGGTGCCTTTCGTACATCACCAGCCGAAAGTATATATGTTGAAGCTAATGAACCATCACTGTTTCATAGACGGGACAAATTAGCCCTTCAATTTATCTAATCCTTCAAACCCAACTTTCGAAACCGTTTTTAATTCTAATTATGAACCTCCTTTTTCGAAGGTCATTCGACCACTTGGGCCTTTAATGACACCTCTCGGTATCTGGATGACATATTAAACATTGACAACCCTTTCTTTTCTACTATGGTTAATAATATATACCCTAAAGAACTTTATCTTAACAAAGCTAATATTTATGATACTAACGCTTCTTTTCTTGATATACATCTCTCCATTAAAAATGGTGAAATAATTAGCAAAATATATGACAAGAGAGATGATTTTAATTTTGATATTGTTAATTATCCCCATTTAGATGGGGATGTTCCCCGAGTAACTTCTTATGGGGTCTATGTATCTCAATTTATTCGTTTTTCTAGAGCTTGTACTCGAGTTAAGGATTTTAATATTCGTAATCTTTGTATAACTAAAAAGCTACGCCATCAGGGTTACCGTTACCATAAACTTCGTAAAACTTTTGCAATATTTTATCATCGTAACCTTGGTCTTCTTTCCAAATACAAAAATAATTTAATTTAACTCTTCTGCGACAAGGACAACCTGACGTGATTTACAAACTTCGTAAGATAAAAGGTTTATCGAAAGAGGTTACAAGCAAGGTTTTACGCAAACGTAAAATAGCTGCCGAGAGACAAGAACTTAACATAATAATATATCAAGTCACGGGTGTTAAAACAATATTGAAAAAATAAATGTTGTCACGGAGACATAAACACGCCACGACATTTTTTCATACATTCTTCCCGAGTTTTACCATCAGTTCTTCCTACCAAGCATTTTAAATCAATGTGGGCGACCTCGCTTCTTTCTGTTCAAAACCTTGACATGCCTTACATATTGATTACAATTACCTTATAATACGACGTGCTAGAAGTACACATCACCACAGAAATACAATTGTTCACGTGTGCGTTAGAATGTACAATACAACACATATAAACGTTTCACTGTTACCACGTGTAATTATAAGATTGCGTTATCAAAGTGAAGAATGTAAAGGAATAATATAAACCAATGAAAATTTAAAACAAAAAAAAAAAACAAAAAAAAGATGGGAAATCAGCAGGCTTGAACCCTACATTCCTGGGCACTAACACGGCGCCTCGACCAGCTGCACTATTGAGGCTTCTGAATGTTTCGTCGCTAATATACATATAATAGTAATGATTACACGCTACATTTCAGTAGAATGGTTTACGAAAACGTCATTTCAGCAAGTGAAATGGTAACCTTTCAACATTAAAAGATATGTGTTTATAACATTCAAGATTTTCAGACGAGTTCTCTAGGAATTCAAGTTGTAAAGCATGCTTATTTCCAATTAGATGAGTCACAGTCTGTTAACCATAGACATATATAAAAGGCATATAAGAGTCTATGAATGACCCTATCATTTTGCAACGCACTGCGTGTTTTCCTCTTTAATTGTGCGATGACCGGACAGGCTGCGGGCCCTATGCTGACGTCTACCTAAAGCCCAAAAGGACGATGACGTTTGATGTTTGTCTGTAGTCTTGTCTTGTCGTACCCTCACTGGTTTATTCTCTTGTTGCTATGGCTTCTGCCAAGTCAATGAGTGCCTTCTCTGTGGCTTTTTAGGCTATTGGTGTGTTTTTTTATATAAATATACACGACCATCTTTGTGTTTTACTTCTACTGACTATTAATGCTGTCTTGTTGGTTAGAGAATAGTTCATGGCGGGGATTTCTTTATTTGCACTGTCCCGTTTCATTGGGTTGACAGTAGGGAAAGTGAGGTTTGGTGCACCCTACAATTTGGTTTAAACCCCTAGCGGCCTTTTTTGCCACTGACCGTTCCAAGGCGGTAGCCCTATTGTCAACTATTTTTGAGTTTATTTCGTCATATGCCTTTATTCCTTATTAACATTGCCATGCATGTTTGTCTTTTTGCATGTTTCGAGGTTTACTGTGTTCTGTGAAAGCTCCTTTCCCTGTTTGACTTTTATTCTTATATTTAGTAATCACAGCTAATAAACTACAGAAAATGAATTTATTTTATGAGAAATCGCATTATCATCGAAGAGTATATATTATTATGTAATAAACTGAAAAACTTATATAAATTCCAAAGAAATGAAAGGACAAAGCAATAAAAACATCACTAGATCTGATAGTCTGTTATATATTTCAAATATTAAACATTAGCCTAAAGAAACCCCATATTGTGCTTGTAAGAAAACATAGACCCTTTGAGAAAATATTACGCACAACTTGCATGATATATTAATAATTAATATATTAATCGTTAACATGTTATTTGTCCACGTTAATGTTTTGGTTTATTTCATTTTATTTCATAGATATTATCAAAGTTAAAATATTGCTATTGAATAGCAAAACGTCTTACAATACCACATTTAAATATTTTTTCGTTTTATTTCTGCCGTCCTATTTTTTTAATTTCTTCCTCTAGTGCCCAGTCTGGCTGGAATGATTTGTGTACCTCTATAGATCCTTTTTTCTTTATGCCACCATTCCGCCTTTTCTGAGTGACCGGACGGGCCAATATTGGCATCGATACTACGACCCTTATCATAACCCTTTTTCATTATTGGCCGTGACTGCCATAACGAGTAGCGCCACCAGCACGATGAATATTAATTCACCTGATTTCATTCTGTAAATATATTAAAAACTTTAACTACTAGTTGCTCTTGTGATAGTTCGAGCCTGTTTAATTATACACATATTATTCCTTAATTAATGTTAATTTATCTAACAGTATCAATAGGTCTACCGCCTTGGAACGGTCAGTGGCAAAAAAAACGCTTGGGGGTGGTGTTAAACCATGTTCTAGGGTGCATCAAACCAATGACCCTATTGTCATCCTAGTAAGCGGGAGAGTGTAAATAAAGATATCCCCGCCAGTAATCATCTCTAACAAACAAGTCAGCATTAATAGGCAATATAAGTAAAACACATAAATGATCAATTATATATAATACAAAAAAAAGCCTCCAAGTAAGTACTCAGTGACTTTGCAGAAGCCAGAGCAACAAGAGAACAACCCGTTAAGGGTACGACAAGATAAGATTAAAGACAAACACTAGCGTCCTATAAGCATTTAGGCAGACGTCATCATAGGGTCCACAATCTGTCCGGTCATCGCACAATCAAAGAGGAAGCGTAGTGGCGAACTGTAAATGGGTCAACCACTAAACTTGCAGTACGTTACATAATGATAGGGCCATTACCTCTTTTGATAAACGTTTTATATTTTACTAATTATTTCGCCATTTTCAATAGCGAGATGTAAATCAAGAAAAGAAGTGACAGTATCAGAAATGTTAGCTTTGTTGAGTTCTTTGGGGTAGATATTTTTAACCATAGTAGAAAATTAAGGATTGTCAATGTTCAATATGTCATCCAAATACATGTACTGAGAGGTGTCATTAAAGGCTTCAATTACATCTGTCTGAGTATCGGATGAAAGAGTCAACACGAAATCTCTTTCATAACAATACAACAACTCTGCGACAAGATGTGCCAAAATGTAGTTTTTCTCTAGTGAAAGTTTTTCAAAGAGCAATAAGTTTGTCGTTGATAAAATGGTATGGTAAGGTTGTATATAGTATAGAGAAGTCATAAGTACTTGTAAGATGAAACGTGACGTGTATTGCAAATTGTATCAAGAACGTCGTCTTCTAAAGTTTAAATAGACCAAAATAAATTAATATCAGAGTGTTCTTAAGTTTTAGCACAATATTGTTTAACGTGATCTTTAACGGCAGTAAGACAAGAAGTTAAAGGTTTGGAGATGTTTGTGATTGTGCAGGCACTAGAATTCGAAATAAGGCGGGCTTTATATGGATTTTTATGTTATTTAGGAATCCAGTACAAATGATGAGTTCGGTGGTTTGGATCGTTTTCGGCTGTGGTTGTGGTTACATGGAGCTCAAACATGGTGAAGCTACGAATAATAATTGTAAAAGTCACGGTCAGTAGCAACAGCTTGGACCCTACCTTATCCAAAGGTATTGCACATTGCATAGGCTATGTTACGTTGGGATCTCTGGAACCCCAGGATTCATTTAAGCCTAAACTACATAATCTAGATAATTATAATATGAATACCATGGCAGAATTTGGTTCACCTAGGACACGTAATTAAAGAGATATTGACGTATACGACAGCTGACATGCAACCGAAACCTTGATCTGCTTTTATTGCAAATGTTACGGGATATCACGATTTGAGTTGCATAGGAGCCCAGAATTTATAGAAGGCAGAATAATTTATGCAACCCTCTAGATAATACTTTAGGAAATCCCATACCGCCATTTGGTTGAGCGTGGTCAAGACATAGACCTAAAACTACAGCTTATATGCTAAATTCGATGTGAAACAGGACATTGTACTTTTTACGGATTTTTTATCAGAATGTTGGTTTAATGGGAGCAGGGATAATATAAACCAAAATTCATGTTGCATCCCATTAGCTAATACTATAAGTAATACATGACAAAATATGATAGAGGTGGAGAACAAGAGTAAGGATAAAGATGTGTATACACAGCTTTGACGCGCTCAACACGAAGTGGAGTGGGACGCTGTGCCAGAGTGATAGTTGAGCTAAAGAAAGGAAGAAATGTAAATTGAATTACTTGTTTATAAATCTACAACTAATCTACAACGTTTACTAACTTATAAACTAAATGTAGTCTTACCTGAAGTGTATAACAGTTGGATATGACAATGACGTTTGTAGAAAAGGGTTGCTGGCATACACTTTTTTGTAATTACCTGGAAAAGATGAATACCATATATATCTGGTGTTTATATATGCCTTATCGGCAGGTACGGCCATGTAATTGGTTCGACTGGCCGTACCAATAGTTTCTGAAAAGATCACCGCCAAAGAGCATATATATATATATATATATAATGATTGTAAATGTCTCCTTGAAACTGATGTAGTTACATTGGCGCGTGAAGAACATGTGAATGTTTTGATTGTTATAGATTCCTGAAAACGTGACAAATGTTACTATAATTTTAATATATCGAAACACAAATAGGTTAACATATATTTGACCAGCGACTTTCTTCATTGAACGTTTTATCGTTTATTGCCATTTTAGGTATGAAATGACAAATTCGTTAATCACTGAACACGATAAATACAAAAAAATATTTTAATCGCGGCTTGTTTGAGACTGTTCATGAACGGTAGTGAAAAATGATTGCTACCGTTCACGTCATTTATCCCTTCATTGAGAATAACTCAATATTTAAAATGTCAACTGTACGGAAATTTGAGCCACATCCCGAATATGGTATTTTCATACCAAGTAACACGCTGACTCTTATCTCTTGTATATGGGTTATGGGTTCAATCCACTTTTTATTTTTGTTATTTACTTAATCGATATTAAATCAATATTACATGAGTATATTTGAATTGTATTGTATGTAAGTATACTTATGATTTTGGTTGCTACATTTCCTGTTCGGCTTTTATATAAATATAAAATTCGAACAGGAAAAGCAGCATTCAAGGACGACAGTCAACCACAAACACAAACAGAAACGAGGAACACATTTAAGATGAATAAAATGCCAAATAAGACATCACAAACACAAAAGGGATGACAATAGGGCTACCACCTTGGAACAGTCAGTGGTAAAAAAAGGCCGCTGGGGGTTTAAACCAGGTTCTAGGGTGCACCAAACCTCACACTTACCCTACCGCCTAACGGGGCAGTGTAAATAAAAAAAATCCCCGCCATGAACTATTCTCTAACCAACACGGCAGCATTAATAGGCAATGTAAGTAAAACACAAAGATGCTCGTGTATAAAATAGCCTGGAAAGCCACAAAGAAGGTACTCATTGACTTGGCAGAAGCCAGAGCAACAAGATAAGGGTCCACAGCCTGTCCAGTTATCGCAAAATTAAAGAGGAAAGCATAGTGGCGAACTGTAAATGGGTCCACCACCAAGCATATAGTGCGTTACAAAATGATAGCGTCATAACCTCTTTAGATAAACCTTTTAACAATTTTAACAAAGATAGTATGAAAGTGATCAAGGATCTTACGAAGTTTGTAAATCACGTCACCATAGAAGTCAGGTTGTGATAGTCCTTGTCGCAGAATAGTTCTTAAATTACTTTTATATTTGGAAAGAAGTTCAGGGTTACCATAATAAGATTTTGCAAAGGTTTTACGAAGTTTATGGTAACGTTAACCCTGATATAGTAGCTTTTTAGTTATACAAGGATTACGAATATTAAAGTCCTCAACTCGAGTACAAGCTCTAGAAAAACGAAAAACGAATAAGTTTAGACACATAGACCCCATAAGAATTTTCTCGGGGAACATCCCAATCTAAATGGGGATAATTAAAATCATAAGTTTATATAATGATAATAATATAATTATATGTAACTTTCATAGATTTCACTAAAGCTTTTGATTTGTTGGTTAGACAAAACATATTCTATAAACTTATGCAATATGGAGTGAGAGGTAAAATCCTTAATATTATTAAATCATTGTATACGAACATAAAATCAAGAGTAAAGTATCAAAACCAGCTTAGTGACAGTTTTAGCTGTTTTCTTGGAGCGCCGCAGGGCGATTGTTTGTCACCTTTTATATTTTCTATGTATGTAAATGATTTAGAAGAATATTTTACACTAAATGGTTTTAAAGGTATCGATACTGGAATGTTAAAGTTGCTGTTACTATTATACGCTGATGACATAGTGATATTTTCGGATACTGAAAAGGGGCTACAAGATGGGTTAGATATACTGTACAGTTATTGCCAGAAATGGAAATTGGTCGTAAATGAAAATAAAACGAAAGTCATGCTTTTTAAAAAAAGGCGGTCAGATAAAAAAGGAACCTATTGTTCACATATAATAATACTGTAATTGAAATTGTAAATAAGTTTACCTATTTGGGAATTGTCTTTACCACAGGCGGTTCTTTTGATCAAACGTTCGAATCATTAAGTGGCCAGGCATTAAAGGCAATCTTCAAAATGAAGTCGTATATAAATCAATTTACTGACTTATCGGTCAGTCACACTTTAGACATTTTTGACAAACTCATTTTGCCAATATTAAATTATGGCGCAGAGATATGGGGATTCTCAAATGCGGAAAAGTTAGAGAAAGTACACCTTCAATTTTGTAAACAACTTTTATGTGTTAAAACACAAACTCAAAACAATTTCATATATGGAGAACTCGGGAGAGTCCCTTTAAAAATTCAACGTATGGCCTATATTATCCGGTTCTGGTTAAAAATTACACGTACGAGTGATCGCAAATATATAAAAAAAATATGTATAATGTTATGTTAGATGATCTGATCGTAAACCCAAATAAATTAAACTGGGCATCTCAAGTTAAAGGGTTATTGGAACGAACAGGATTTAATGAAGTTTGGTATTCTCAAGGAGTAGAAAACATAACGTATTTCATTAATATATTTAAACAACGAATTAAAGATATGTTTATACAAAATTGGAATGCTGAATTATCGGATTCCACTAGAGCTAGTACATACAGAATAATATCAGATTTCAGGTTTAAGTATTATCTAGATGTACTAAATATAAAGAAATTTAGAGCTTTTTTTACAAAACTAAGAGTCTCTAGTCACAGGTTAGAAATAGAAACTGGTCGATGGCATAGACCAAATAAAACACCAAGATCCGAAAGAAAATGCCAGCTATGTAATATACTAGAAGACGAATTTCACTTTGTATTGGAGTGTTCACTATATCAAGATATAAGAAAAGAATATATGTTAACAAATATTTTTGGAAACGGCCAAACATACCAAAATTTATTGAACTTATGACAACAGAAAACAAGAGTTTATTAAAGAAACTGTCCGTTTTCATTTGTAAAAGTTTTAAAAGAAGAGACGACATGTTTTATAAATAAATATCACTTTTCTCCATTTTTGTCCACAGATATAAATGTGTTCTGATTAGTACTTAGGAATATTAACTTAAAAATATATATTAAACACTTATATACGTAATAGCTGTCAAATACTTTTTAACTAGTAACATATACAGATGATCTTGAAACTCACCTATGAAATTATACAAATTGTCATTAACTGGAAAATATTGTGTGTATTTCATATACATGTTTATATGTATGTACTATTTGCATGTGAACTGTTAGGCGTAATGCCTTATGTTTGAATAAAATATCTATCTATCTATCTATAATATTATCAGAAAACAATATGAAAGTATACAATAAGTTATTGAATTTTATGGAGAAACATTACTTGGAACTCATTCTTTTATATGGGTGACTCGCAAGCTCATCATCTCCGCCGAAAGAATTCGTTTCAAATATAAATGCAATAACCTATAATACAGAATTTAATGTAATATCCGCTACGGACAGACGGAAAGTAAAACGTGATTTTAGTTGTATAAATTGTTTCTTCATATTAAGACAGTATTTAATAATATTTTTTACAGAATTTAAAGTAATATCCCCGATTGACGTTAAACAGAGTTACTGTTGTGGTTGGATATTCAGAATTTAGTCATTCTCTGTATGAAAACTAACTGGTGGAAGTTAACGAGTATTTTAATTGTTATATAACATTAAGACAAGATTTTATAAATACAAACCTTAAAGTTTACATACCTACCCAGCTAGCAAAGCATATGGGACCCATATGGGTCCAATGTTGTTTTCCATACGGGCCCAATATAGGCTGCCCACATGGGCCCCATACCAAAAGTGCAACCGGGATTAACCTTGGTCCCATGTGGGCAGCCCATGTGGGTCAAAGCAGCTAGCAAAGCATATGGGACCCATATAGGGCCCATATAAGTAATCCCACATGGGCGTGCCCAGATATAGCCCATATGGGTCCCATTTACCCTTGCTTTCTGAATGTGGGACCCATATAGGACCCATATGTGTAATCCCACATGGGCTTGCTGAATGTGGGACCCATATAGGACCCATATGGGTAATCCCACATGGGCGTGCCCGGATATAGCCCATATGGGTCCCATTTACCCTTGCTTGCTGGGATGGCATAAAACATGAAGCTAGTCACATTTGCTTCAAGTCAGTTTCGGACGACTTGAAAATGCACAGAACTGCCACTACATATCAATCGTTAAACTTGAATATCTTCTATACTTGTTAAAGAAAATGTTTGAAACTTTTAAGTTTTTGTGTTATATGATTGCTTTATCTTATCAGTGTATCAAATTTACTGTTTATGTAATATTACCTAATTCAAGTGTCAAAATGCATGCCCTTATATGGCAATTTATTGGTTTCTTGATTAAATGCTTTATTATTCGAACAGTACATCATCTTTGACTTATCATTTCTGCTTCCAAAGAAACTTCATTGTTGGTAGATAAGCTTACTTGTAATTGTAGTGGATGGCTAAGCTGTATTGATGAAATCCTAAACCTTCCTAACCTAATATGGTTAGATTTTTACGCCAAAACGTAACGTCATTTTCATGAAGTGTATTTCATGTAAATGGAGTTTGTCTTTCAAGGGGCATAACTTGAAAAGAGATTATTACAGAACAGAGCTAGCTAGGAAGCAAGTTTACTATTTATAAAAAGGAGTGTACTTGGAATAGTGAAACATAAAATATCACGCTTTAAGAAGGGAGTCGACCAAAATAGATTTCAACCACTTTCAGGCAGGTCAGGTGGTCTGATGACAAGCGGACAGTGACTATTAAGAGACTGACTAAAGACGTGTATGATAGTCTCCTAATTCAGGATAAAAAATCAAATGTGCTACTGTGTGGAGCTGTACACAAGAAGATTCCAGCAACAATGACCTTGAGACCAAGCAAGGCTGCCAAAACGCCTATAGAGCAAGCACTTATGGATAGTGCTAAAGCTGAAAGTGATAAAAATGAACTGCGTACATACCGTATCTTTCACCTTGGGAAGACTGCAATGACATGTTCTTTGAAACATACTCTGATCACAGATCCTGGGATGGCACCTGTCAAGGGAAATTAAACTTTGACTTGAAATTTGATAAACAGATGGGGTTAGAGACTGAAATGTCTTAAATGTCTTAAATGTGGGTTTGTTGTGCAAGACAGCAAGTCCGAGAAAACAACGTCGCGTGTGGGTTTGAAAAAGACGCCTCAATTCCTGGTGAACAACAACACCAACACCAACAACAAGAACAACAACAACAACAACAACAACAACAACCACAACCACCACAACCACCACAACCACAACCACAAACACAACCACAAACACAACACAACACACAACACAACCCCACACCACATCAACAAGAAAGAACAACAACAACAACAACAACAACAACAACAACCACAACAACAACAACAACAACCACAACAACCACCACAACCACAACAACCACACCACAACCCAACCCTACCCCACACAACCCCACACAACACAACCCCACACAACACAACAAAACCCCACACAACACAACACAACACAACACAACACAACCCACACAACACAACAAAACCTCACACAACACAACACAACACAACACAACACAGCACAACCCCACACAACACAACACAACACAACACAACCCCACACAACACAACACAACACAACACAACCCCACACAACCACACACAACACAACACAACCCCACACAACACAACACAACACAACACAACCCCACACAACCCCACACAACACAACACAACACAACACAACACAACACAACACAACACAACACAACCCAATCCAACCCAACCCAACCCAACCCAACCCAACCCAACCCAACACAACACAACACAACAACACAACACAACACAACACAACACAACGATAAGATAAGATAAGATAAGATAAGATACGTAAGTAAGTAAGTAAGTAAGTAAGTAAGTAAGACGTAACGCTAAAGGCAGAAAATTAAGTGCCGCAGCACGGTTAAATGACGGATGGGCAAATTCAGCAATAGAAAAAGTTAAGGCTGTTGGAGGGAGGGTCATTTCCCCAAAACACAAAAGTGTTACGGTCACTTAAGAAAATTCAGGACAAAAATACGTACAACAAACATCGACAAATGTTACAAACTTATAAAACAGCCAGATTTATCAACAAAGTGAACAAATTTAAAGGGACACTGTCCGTAAGTAAGCAGATATTGAGCATAACCAAATAACTGTCTGACTTTTATTCATTGAAATGTATACATGAAAACATGAGGATATACCCTAAGAAGTATGTAGGAATACATTCGTGAGTTTGAAAAAAAAAAGTTTTAATTATTAAATGTAAATAAAGTGGGACCCACAATATTTACCTTTTATGCGTTCACGTGACTTCCATAGCGCACTAGGTTTTCACCACAGTATGTATTGCGTAATATGTATAACCCGCTTAGCTCAGTCAGTCGGGAGCGAGTTCCGACAACTTTACGCTCACGCACACTTATGTTTACTGCGAGTTCAAACCCACGAAGTGGATTTGCTTTTTTTTGTACCGCGATTGAATTCCGTTAAACAATCTTGCTTTTAATTAGTAAATATTGAATAATGTTTAGTGTATAATGTTTGCGAACATAATTATTTGGTGTTTTATAAGCTAAAAGTTACGGACAGTGTCCCTTTAAAGTATACGATGACCAACGACAACATAAAACATACTCAACTGACCTTCTCGACAAGTAAACAATGACCACACATTTTGCTATATGTAAAGTGGGTGGGGTAACAATTTGACATGAAACACTACAATAGGATAATATATACAATCTACTCACATGAAGCATGCAATCAGGATACTCTTTATGTCCTAAACACAGTATTGGTATCATGTTCAGGCATCTTTATCTTTCCATGTTGACGCTATGAGGCTCCAAGCTGAGATGGTCAAATCGCAAACATAAACTGTTGTGGCAGAGATGAGACACGTCCATTCCCTTAGGAATACTAGGAACACACATCACACACATATATATCACTCTGTGAGCTAACATGTTTATCTGAGTATGTCTCCCAGCCAAAACAATCGACTGCCTCCCATATTCTGACACTTTCTGACCACAGATTCGTCTATGAAGTCCCAAATGACGGTTATAAAGCATGCACGGGGTCCGACTAGAAGCAATGTAGTCTATTTTACACTGCAAAAGCATCAAATACTTATCAAAATCCATGTTATGCCTTAGAAATACACTGTTTCACTCTAAAATCAAGATTTCTCTTTAAAAAATCCACTCTAGAAACAACAGGCGCTGTCTGTCAAGCTTTTCCCTGATCCAGATGAGGGTTGTTTAAGTCTCACTAGTGAATTAATCAACACTATATAATATATGTAAAAATGGTCACTTGTGGACCACTGCGAACATACTTTAAAATGTCCATTGGTCTTTAAATCTCCCCTCAATCTGCAAACCTTCCTCTGAAGCTCAGAATATCCACAAAAAATCAAAAGTTGACCAGATTATTTTTTTTTAAATTCCAGTCTTTTTTAGTACCCCTCAAAACTAGCTCCATTTCACTGATAATTCAACTGTATTCCTACTCATTTTCAAATTATCATATCTTCCTCGAAAATCACCCAGTGGCATCCAAACTTGGCAGAAGTCATGAACATGTTCCAATCTTGTCACCTGAAGGCAGAAATAAGAGAATGATTGCACATTTCCAAGTTCAGAGCAAACCGATTAACACAGCCCTAGTTTTTTACGGTGTAAGAATCTTCCTACCGTCATTTCCAAGGGAGGTAATTCTGTAGTGAGACCTTTAACTGCCCAGCTAGCAAAGCATATGGGACCCATATGGGTCCAATGTTGTTTTCCATACGGGCCCAATATAGGCTGCCCACATGGGCCCCATACCAAAAGTGCAACCGGGATTATCCTGGGTCCCATGTGGGCAGCCCATGTGGGTCAAAGCAGCTAGCAAAGCATATGGGACCCATATAGGGCCCATATAAGTAATCCCACATGGGCGTGCCCAGATATAGCCCATATGGGTCCCATTTACCCTTGCTTTCTGAATGTGGGACCCATATAGGACCCATATGTGTAATCCCACATGGGCTTGCTGAATGTGGGACCCATATAGGACCCATATGGGTAATCCCACATGGGCGTGCCCGGATATAGCCCATATGGGTCCCATTTACCCTTGCTTGCTGGGTATATGGACGCTGGACAGATTTGACGTTACTTGAATTGTTTTATATTTACACAGGAACTGAATAGCAGGTGAAGTAGTTTCATTAATAATAACTGATGCTATCCTATAGAATTTGTGTATTATTAGCATATCAATAACTTAATAATAATACTCTATTTAAAATAAAGTCGGCACGATACGTATAAAAATTAACTCGATCGACGGGAAAACGGAGGACCATACCATCGCACATACTTCCCAATCCGGGATTCGAACCCGGTTCGCATTGGCAAGCAGCGGGTCCGCCATGCACTGAGCTATCCCGACAGCCAACTAATAGAATACAATACATTCTGAAAAGGGGATCCATTGGAAGCAACACAAAAAAATGGTGAAAGTATCACACTCGCTTTTATTGAACAGTTCTTCAGAGGAAACACCGAAATTAATGGTTAGTTCAACAATATATTGTATTCATTTACGGTTGAAACACAAGCAGTTAAGAACGAGAGGCTCAGTGGGTTTGAAGTGCTCACCGTAATCAACCCTGCTTACAGGAATGGTTTATAATCATATATTTTTACAATAATATATACGTGTATCGTTTCTCTGGATGTGGCCTTTATTGTTAGAGATTTTCTTTTGATGAAATCTATTTTTAGTAACACTTTCTTGTTAAGTTGAGCGCTAAAGACATGCTAATAGCGAGGTTGTGTACGCATAAAATCGATTTATGCTAACCAGCCTTGCCGACTGACTGTTCCAAGTCGCTAACTCTGTCTTCAACATGCTTTGGGTTGTGTATTGCCCTTTTTATTGTTAATTTAATTTTCTCTTTGTGGTGCAGTGCGACCTACGGCGCCGATGTGATTTCTATAGGGTAATTTTTCTCATTATAGCGTTTGCTAGCCATTTCCATGTTGCTCTAATAATATGTATAATAGGGTAAGCCCATCCTTTCTTGGGGTAAATGGCGTATTTGTAAAAGTGCTACATTCCTTTAATCTTAACGATTTATTCAAAGTCAATATTAAGTTTAATATATTTAACTCATGTTAAGAAACACATGTACATGTATAAGTACCAATTCTCGTAGTCATATGTATACACATTACCAGGCAGTTTTTGTTTAAAGAAATTCATAACTGTTTTTATTTGTCTTTTATTTTGATGCACATCTTTTTATTATTATTATATGATTGCAGAACTGTAACTCGATATTTAATAATATAAAGGTTATTATAATTCTTGTTGAAGATATGTTTTGTTTTGTTTTCAATATATGGTCCACAAACCGAATTAGCCGAAATGAAAAATATCATATGAAAATATATAAAAATTCCGAAGCAATAAAAGGTATTTAATATATGCTCGAGGTCCTCACGTGTATAGTTTAATAGTTTTAAAATTTTAAATTTTAGCATTTTATATCGCTTATTCAATACCTTGTTTAACAATAATTGATTGACAATAATCAATAATCAAAGTGAAAACGAAATGATTAAGGTTCACAACTGAGGTTTGTACTCTTCTCTAAAACAAGAGGAGGGAGAGTGAAAGAGAGTTCTTTTACATATGTTTTCGATTCAATACCAATGGAACACCTGTCATATAATAAACAATTATTTCACAATGTATACAACACTAATTTATACTACTACTACTAATGACATTTGCATATTGTAATCGTATGTATTACAGTAAATCTACTGATAAGCGATATTAATATAGTATAGATCATTTGCAAAAGTCCACAACACCTGCTATGTCAAAAAGTACAGAAATATTCATTACCTTAGAGTGCTTGAAAACAGATTTGATGCTATTGCTCGTGATGACATTTGCATATAATAGTCATATGTAATAAAGTAAATCTAGCGATAATGGATATTTATCTAGTCAATTGTCAACCGTCTAGAACACCTGTTGGTTTAAACAATATGTTATTCAAGAAATGTGGTGAACACTATGAGGAAAATGGCCCTATAGACACCACAGCAACCAAACGCAATGGCACCGCAGGTCCGCACTGCACCACAAAGAGCAAACTAAGTACACAATGAAAACGAAAATACACAACATAAAGGTTGATGAAGACAGGGTTACCGACTTGGAACGGCCAGTGGACAATATGGCACATATCAGTGACAAAAAGGGCCGCTAGGGGTTTAAACCAGGTTCTAGGGTGCACCAAACCTCACTTACCTTATTATCATCCCAATAAAACGGGACAGTGTAAATAAGATATCCTCACCAGGTTATATACTCTGACAACAGGGCAGCATTATAAAATATAAGTATAATGAATGAATGAATGAATGGATGAATGAACGAACGAACGAACGAAGAACGATCGAACGACGAACGAATGGAACGAACGAACGAACGAATGAATGGTGTTTTACTGCACGTCGACACATAAATAGGTCATATTGTGCGCAAAAACTGATGAAAGATAAAGAAATGAAGTAGTAATTAACTTTATTGTAAATAGATAAAACTATTTACAAATAAGGGATGATATGGTAGTAATGTAAACTATGCATATATGTAAATCTACAACTGCCCATCAACGGGTGTATAAACAAGTAAATATAAGAACACATTATAATGATTTCTAAAGTCTGATTTCTTTCAGGAAATTTAAAACAAGACTAAAATCTATACTATCAAATAACTCTTTTATAGTATTAACATTGTATGTAGTACCTTTGCCGCATAGGATCAAAGTCTTCACATTCCAACAAAATATGTTTGACCGTTAACGGTGCAAAGCAGGGTATACATTCTGGTAATTGCTCACCTTGTAACAAATATGAATGAGTATAACGTGTATGACCTATTCTGCACCGGGCTAGAACAACTTCTTCTCGACGAATGGGTCTACTAGAATGACGCCATTCTCCAAGTAACGGTTTAATTGAATGGAGTTTATTGTTCGCTGACAAATCCCAAGCGGCTTGCCAAGAGTTATGAATATATGTGTTCATACAACTTTTAAAATCAGTATAAGGTAATTTGGCATTAGATATATTTAAAACTAATGCTGCCCTAGCAGCACTATCAGCTCTATCATTACCACGTATTCATACATGGCTATGAAGCCAGCAGAAAATAATAACATTATCAACTATAAGAGAATTGAACTTTTCTAAAAATTGAAACACAACTTGGTTATCATGTTTCATATTACCCAGGGCTTGAAGAGAAGATGAAAGCGTATCAGAAAATATAACAAAATGGTCATCGTCAGATTCCTGAATATAGTCTAAGACAAGTTCAATTGCCTTAATTCAGCTAAAAAGATAGCGGCCTTGTCAGGCAGGCAGCTCTTTATGCTCTGTTAGTGAACAACAGCTTCTACAGCTACACTATCTCAATCTTTAGAACCATATGTGTATATACGTTGAAAATTACAGTATTTCGATTTAATTTCATTTACTTTGCTATGAAAGATAGTAGGATCTGTACTGGATTTAACTATGTACCAGATTCCTAAATTGCATAAAAATCCGTATACGACATGCTTTATTCCGAATTCTAGTGCCTGCACCACACAAACATCTTTAATTATTATACCTCACGTTTACACTCCTGTATAAATTGCCCATACCTTTAGCGTGAAGCAATTTTTACTGTTCACCGGTAAACAATTTTTACTGTTACACGATTGTGACGTCACGGGAAGTATAAAAAATAGGTATTGTTTTTTTCCAATAACGACACACATTGGCAATTGGAAATCGGTGGACGCTTATTAAAATACAGTTGAATTTATGTAATTTATGTTTATGTTTATTTAAGACGCTTGGTTTACCAAACGACAATAAAAAAAATATGGCGAGCAGATTTGTTACTTTAAATCAAAACTGGTATAAAAATATAAATTAAATATATATATATATATATATATATATATATATATATATATATATATATTTCGATTTTCCCCCTCGTATATTTAAATTTAAATCCAAACATTTGATCGGTATAATAAAATAAATATTGCATCCCAGTGAGGGATGTCTTCGCCTCGGTTGACATTATTTTCCTCAGGTTGACAATATCCACTGTCACCCTCACAGGGATGCAATATTTATATAATGTTTAACTTCTTGTCTTACTGCCGTTAATTATCACGTTAAATAATATTGTGCTGAAACTTATGAAAACTTTGGGATTAATTTGTTTTGGTCTACACAAAGTTCAGGAGACGTTCTTGACAAAATTTGCATAAACGTCAAGTTTCATCTATAAGCACTTATGACTTCTCTACACTATATACAACCTCACCATATCACCACCTTATCAAAGACAAACTTATTGCTCTTATTAAAAACATTCGCTAGAGAAAGAACTACATTTTTGGCCCGTAATAACAAAAATGTTCAAAATGAGACATGTGTGCCGTCTGAGCGATGTGGCGTTTGTGTGTAACGGAACACCTTCAATACATTTGAATATGAGTAAAACATGTGCATATAAACAACAAATACTACCTATATTTATGTTATTTATGAATTTGTTTAATTTAGATAGCCTTTTCAACATAAGGCAAATATGAAAATATACTGTAGTTTACGTTACACCCTGTTCGTGACCAAAAAATCATAAATACAGTTAATAATAACTAGATCGAAAGAGTCCATCCCCACTCTGGGGGAATTTTGAAGGATATATTTTCCTGAAAGAGTATGCTTTTGGTAAAAATCAATTGTGTTTGCCAAATGAGAGTGGGGATAAGGGCTTGACATCCATTTGAAATACGTTACCATTATCATGTTTTGAAAATGTAATACTATGTTTATTTTATATTATTTATCAAACATGTTAAAAACCAAAATCTAACGAAGAAAACAAACTTCCAAAATACAATGTAGTTTACGTTACGTGACATTGACAGGAAATGTACGTTTAATACCATTTAAAGTTATTTGTCATACATACTGAATGTTTCCAGAAATAAAGACTCTAGTTCTTTACTGAAACAGTGACTATTTAATTTTATTCATTAAATAAATATATAACAGAATGAATAAATAAATAAAATGTGTGTGTCTTATATGGATGATACGATATGTAAAATAATCTCCATGTTTATTAATCACAAGTGTTTAATTCAATGTAACACTAACCTGAGTAACAATGTTTATTAAACACACGTGTTTAATTCACTCTAACACTAAACTGAGAATCCATGTTTGTCAATCGCAAGTGTTAATTCACTGTAACACTAAGCTGAGTATCCATGTTCGTTAATCTCAAGTGTTTAATTCACTGTAACACTAAACTGAGTATTCGTGTTTATTAATCACACGTGTTTAATTCACTGTAACACTAAATTGAGAATCCATGTTTGTTAACCACAGGTGTTTTATTCACTGTAACAATAAGATGACTATCAATATTTATTAAACACACGTGTTTAATTCACTGTAACACTAAACTGAGAATCCATGTTCGTTAATCACAAGTATTTAATTCACTGTAACACTAAGATGAGTATTCATTTTTATTAATCACAAGTGTTTAATTCACTGTAACACTAAGCTGAGTATCCATGTTCGTTAATCACACGTATTTAATTCACTGTAACACTAAGACGAGTATCCATGTTTATTAATCACAAGTGTTTAATTCACTGTAACACTAAGTTGGGTATTCACTGTAACACTAAGTTCAGTATCCATGTTTGTTAATCACACGTCATTAATTCACTGTAACAATAAGCTGATTATCTATGTTTGTTAATCACAAATGTTTAATTTACTGTAACACTAAGATGAGTATCCAGGTTTGTTAATCACAAGTGTTTAATTCACTGTAAAACTAAACTGAGTATCCATGTTTATTAATCACACTTGCTTAATTCACTGTAACACTCAACTGCGTATCTGTGTTTATTAATCATCAGTGTATAATTCACTGTAACACTAAGATGAGTATCCTTGTCTGTTAATCATAAGTGTTTAATTCACTGTTACACTAAGATGAGTATCCATGTGTGTTAATGACAAGTGTTTAATTCACTTTAAAACTAAGCTGAGTATCCATGTTTGCTAATCACACGTGTTTAATTCACTGTAACACTAATATGAGTATCCATGTTTATTAACCACACGTGACTAATTCACTGTAACACTAAGCTGAGTCTCCATGTGTATTAAACACACGTGTTTAATTCATTGTAACACTAAACTGAGAATCCATGTTTGTTTATCACAAGTATTTAATTCTCTGTAACCCTAAGCTGAGTATCCATTTGTGTTAATCACAAGTGTTTCATTCACGGTAATACTAAGCTGAGTATCCATGTTTATTAAAAACACACGTGTTTAATTCACTGTAACACTAAACTGCGAATCCATGCTTGTTAATCACAAGTGTTTAATTCCCTGTAACATTAAGCTGAGTATCCATGTGTGTTAATCACAAGTGTTTAATTCACGGTAACACTAATCTGATTATCATGTTTATTAAACACACGTGTTTAATTCACTGTAACACTAAACTGAGAATCCATGTTTGTTAACCACAAGTGTTTTATTCACAGTAACACTAAGATGAGTATCAATGTTTATTCAACACAAGTGTTTAATTCACTGTAACACTAAACTGAGAATACATGTTTGTTAATCACAAGTATTCAATTCACTGTAACCCTAAGCTGAGTATCCATGTGTGTTAATCACAAGTGTTTAATTCACTGTAACACAAAGCTGAGCCTCCATGTTTATTAAACACAAGTGTTTAATTCACTGTAACACTAAACTGAGAATCCATGTTTGTTAATCACAAGTATTTAATTCACTGTAACCCTCAGCTGAGTATCCATGTGAGTTAATCACAAGTGTTTAATTCACGGTAACACTAAGCTGAGTATCTATGTTTATTAAACACACGTGTTTAATTCACTGTAAAACTTAACTGAGAATTCATGAATGTTAATCACAAGTGTTTTATTCACTGTAACACTAAGATGAGTATCAATGTTTATTAAACACACGTGTTTAATTCACTGTAACACTAAACTGAGAATCCATGTTTGTTAATCGCAAGTAAGTATTTCAATGTAACCCTAAGCTGAGTATCCAGGTTTATTAATCACAAGTGTTTAATTCACTGTGACACTGAGCTGAGTATCCATGTTTGTAATCGCAAGTGTTTAATTCACGGTAACGCTAAGCTGAGTCTCCATGTTTATTAATCACAAGTGTTTAATTCATTGTGACGCTAAGCTCAGTATACATGTGTGTTAATCACAAGTGTTTAATTCACTGTAACACTAAGCTGCGTCTTCATATTTATTAATCACAAGTGTTTAATTCACTGTAACACTAAGCTGAATATCAAGGATTTTTAATCACAAGAGTTTAATTCACTGTGACGCTAAGCTGAGTATCCATGTGTGTTAATCACATTTTTTTAATTCACGGTAACTCTAAGCTGAGTATCCATGTTTATAAATCACAAGTGTTTAATTCACTGTGACACTAAGCTGACAATCCATGTGTGTTAATCACAAGCGTTTAATTCATTGTAACACTAAGCGGAGTATCCATGTTTGTTAATCACAAATGTTTAATTCACGGTAACACTAAGCTGAGTATCCATGTTTAGTAATCACAAGTGTTTAATTCACTGTGACATTCAACTGAGTATCCATGTGTGTTAATCACAAGTGTTTAATTCACGGTAACACTAAACTGAGTATCCATGTTTATTAATCACAAGTGTTTAATTCACTGTGACACTAAGCTGAGGATCCATGTGTGTTAATCACAAGTGTTTAATTCACGGTAACACTAAGCTGAGTCTCCATGTTTATTAATCGCAAGTGTTTCATTCACTGTCACACTAACCTGAGTATCAATGTTTATTAAACAAACGTGTTTAATTCACTATAACACTAAACTGAGAATCCATGTTTGTCAATCTCAAGTGTTAATTCACTGTAACACTAAGCTGAGTATCCATGTTCGTTAATCTCAAGTGTTTAATTCACGGTAACACTAAGCTGAGTATCCATGTTTATTAATCGCATGTGTCTTATTCACTGAAACATTAAGCTGAGTCTCCATGTTTATTAATCACAAGTGTTTAATTCACTGTGACACTAAGCTGAGTATCTATGGGTGTTAATCATAGGTGTTTAAGTCACGGTAGCACTAAGCTGAGTATCCATGTTTATTAATCACAAGTGTTTAATTCACTGTGACACTAAGCTGAGTATCCATGTGTGTTAATCACAAGTGTTTAATTCACGGTAACACTAAGCTGAGTCTCCATGTTTATTAATCGCAAGTGTTTCATTCACTACGACACTAAGCTGAGTATACATGTATGTAAATCACAAGTGTTTAATTCACGTTAACATTAAGCTGAGTATCCATGTTTATTAATCGCAAGCGTTTAATTCACAGTGACACTAAGCTGAGTATCCATGTGTGTTAATCACAAGTGTTCAATTCACCGTAACACTAAGCTCAGTATCCATGTTTGTTATCTCAAGTGTTTAATTCACTGTTATACTAAGATGAGTAGCCATGTTTATTAATCACAAGTGTTTACTTCACTGTAACACTAAGCTGAGTATCCGTTTCTTAATCACAAGTATTTAATTCACTGTAACACTAAGACGAGTATCCATGTTTACTAATCACAAGTGTTTAATTCACTTTAACACTAAGCTGAGTATCCATGTTTGATAATCACACGTGTTAAATTCACTGTAACACTAAGTTGGGTATTCACTTGAACACTAAGTTGAGTATCCATGTTTGTTAATCACACGTCATTATTTCACTGTAACACTAAGCTGATTATCTATGTTTGTGAATCAAAATGTTTAATTTACTGTAACACTACGATGAGTATCCATGTTTGTTAATCACAAATGTTTAATTCACTGTAACACTAAGCTGCGTATCCGTGTTTGTTAATCATCAGTGTATAATTCACTGTAACACTAAGATGAGTATCCTTGTCTGTTAATCATAAGTGTTTAATTCACTGTTACACTAAGATGAGTATCCATGTTTGCTAATCACACGTGTTTAATTCACTGTAACACTAAGATGAGTATCCATGTTTATTAACCACACGTGTTTAATTCACTGTAACACTAAGCTGAGTATCCATGCTTGTTATCTCAATTGCTTAATTCACTGCTACACTAAGCTGAGTAGCCATGTTTGTTAATCTCACGTGTTTAATTCCCTGTAACACTAAGCTGAGTATCCATGTGTGTTAATCACAAGTGTTTTATTCACGGTAACACTAACCTGAGTATCCATGTTTAGTAAACACACGTGTTTAATTCACTGTAACACTAAACTGAGAATCCATGTTTGTTAATCACAAGTGTTTAATTCCCTGTAACACTAAGCTGAGTAGCCATGTGTGTTAATCGAAAGTGTTTAATTCACTGTAACACTAAGCTGAGTATCTATGTTTAATAAACGTACGTGTTCAATTCGCTGTAACACTAAACTGCGAATCCATTATTGTTAATCTCAAGTGTTTAATTCACTGTAACACTAAGCTGAGTATCCATGTTTGGTAATCATTCTTGTTTAATTCACTGTAACACTAAGCTGAGTATCCATCTTTGTTAATCACACGTTTTTGATTCACTGTAACACTAAGCTGAGTATCCATGCTTAATAATCACAAGTGTTTAATTCACTGTAACACTAAGCTGAGTATCCATGTTTGTTAATCACAAGTGTTTAAGTCACTGTAACACTAAGCTGAGTATCCATGTTTGTTAATCACAAGTATTAACAAACATGCTGAGTATCCATGTTTGTTAATCACAAGTGTTAACAAACATGATGAGTATCCATGTTTGTTAATCACAGGTGTTTAATTTACTGTAACACTAAGCTGAGTATCCATGTTTTTTAATCACAAGTGTTTAATTCACTGTAACACTAAGCTGAGTATCCATGTTTGTTAATCACAATTGTTTAATTCACTGTAACACTAAGCTGAGTATCCATGTTTGTTAATCACAATTGTTACTAAGCTGAGTATCCATGTTTATTAATCAAATGTGTTTAATTCACTGTAACACTAAGCTGAGTCTCCATGTTTATTGATCACAAGTGTTTAATTCACTGTAACACTAAGCTGAGTATCCATGACTATTAATCACAAGTGTTTAATTCACTGTAACCCTAAGCTGAGTATCCATGTTTATTAATCACATGTGTTTAATTCACTGTAACACTAAACTGAGTATCCGTGTTTGTTAATCTCAAGTGTTTAATTCACTGTAACACTAAGCTGAGTCTCCATGTTTATTAATCACAAGTGTTTAATTCACTGAAATACTAAGCTGAGTATTAATGTGTTGTTAATCACAAGTGTATAATTCACTGTTGCACTAAGCTGAGTATCCATGTTTATTAATCACAAGTGTTTAATCAATGTAACAAAAAGCGGAGTATCCATGTTTGTTAATCACAAGTGTTTAACTCACTGTAACACTAAGCGGAGTATTCATGTTTGTTAATCACAAGTGTTTAACTCACTGTAACACTAAGCTTTAACGTACCAAGCATTCTGTATCTTGCAGCATCCAAGGCATATGTGAGACTATTGCATTGGAACTTGCGTAGACTTGATCAAAATCAAAATTCCAAAGTACCCACCTAAGAATACGTCAATAATATTCTCATTGTTTTGTATAATTCACGTTTGATTAGAGATACAGTAAAGAGTTTAAATCGTCAGCTTTGGTTGTAAATTTTATAACTCTTAAACAACTAATTTTAACATAATGTTTCACAAGAGTAAATTGCGTTCACTGCAAATGCGTTGGCAAACTAAATTTACGAAATCTTTCATGTTAAAGCTGAAATTCCTGTTACTTGAATTTCAAACGATATTCAATTAACATGAATATAATTTATGAGTATCCATGTTTCTTTTTATTATAGACGTGACATTTGCAATAAATGTGTCAAACTTTTATGGAGTTTTATTTATATTATTTTACACCCATCTTAAGAAGTGTATATCTGTAAGCAGACTTTCATTCGATCTTTGGAGATCGCTGAGCCCGATACTTATATTTAGTTATCGGTGGTACATTTTCAATTTATTTTCTTACTTATTTTTTGATTCGGTGGTTCCACTACTCCGGCCGATAAAAGGCTCTGGGTATTGTTTAACCAATCATAGGATATGTTGTCTGCTTTTTGACACGCAGGCTTCATAACCGCTGCTCCCAACTAAATTCCATTATGTTTATTTCGCTCTTCGGAGCATTTAATTTTATTAGATACTGGGACCATACGCCGTACGACATGGGGAAGCAGTACACCCCATATGCATGCCATCTTCGGGATGGTTAAAATTGTGTACTATTGATTTTATGAATATTGAGTTCTGCTCAACCCGGGGCTAGAGGGCGTGAGCGGTAGCTATCATATTCCACTACCGCTCATAAAACCTAGACTGAAATATTTCGTATGTGTCGTGCTCGGCCGTTTCCAAAGGTCCATTATCATACTCCTTGTTGATTCATGCTATATGTTTTATCAGCGCATTTCGTGTTTCCATATAAATGGAATTGAATTGAATTAAATGTTGTTTAACGGCTCATCAACACAGTGTAGGTAATTTAGAGCCGCCCCAGAGAGAGGAAATCCGGGAATCGTGCCCTACTCTTATTATCGACTAGATTACCATGGTTCTTTTACGTGCTCGGAGGATAGACCGATACACGGGACCGCCCGGTTTACGTCATATAAATAAAGGTAACGCTCTAAAGGTGTAACAATTTAAAACAAAAAAAAAGATTACAAACTATTGGTCATTACGAAATAATTATCACACAACTATTCGAAAATATATTTACCCTAAAAAAATTGGTTATGATACACACGTGAGTAATTAGGATTTTTTATCAGTATATCTTGTAAATACAGTCATCTATCGTGCATGTATTATTGTAAACACCAAGAGTAGATATAAAAGGCGAACAGGAAATGCAGCATTCAAGGACCACAGTCAACCACGCACAGAAACAAACAATAATTACGAAGATGAATAAAAGGCAAGATATGACATCACGGACATAAACGCGTTGACAATAGGGCTACACATTGCAACGGTCAGTGGCAAAAAGGACTTCTGGGGGTTTAAACCAGGTACTGAGGTGCACCAAACCTCACTTTTACCCTATTGTCATCAAAATAAAAAGGGACAGTGTAAATAGGATATCCCCGCCAGGTTATATTATTTAACAAACAAGGCAGCATTAATAGGCAATATAAGTATAACACGTAGATGATCATATATATGTGCATATGGAAAACAAAAGCCTAGAAAACCACAAAGCAAGTGTTCAAGGACTTAGCAGAAGCCATATCAACAAGAGAACAAACCAAATTTATGACAAGAGAGATGATTTTAATTTTGATATGGATAATTATTCCAACTTAGATGGTTAATGGTTGACCATTTACAGTTCGCCACTGTGCTTTCTTCTTTGATTGTGCGATGACCCGATAGATTGTGGACCCTATGATGACGTCTACCTAAATATTCAAAATAGCATCAAACGCTACCGTATTTTGAATATTTAGGTAGACGTCATCATAGGGTCCACAATCTGTCCGTCAAAGAAGAAAGCACAGTGGCGAACTGTAAATGGTCAACCAGTAACCATCTAAGTTGGAATAATTATCCATATCAAAATTAAAATCATCTCTCTTGTCATACATTTTGAGAATATGCTTATTGTTTACCTTAACGGGGATGAAAGAGACTTTGTGTCAAGTATTTGTGTATAATATTAACGTCAAATTTGCATTAAATCCCCCCCCCCACCCCCACCCCACCCACGATGTACCCAGCCGTTAATAGAAACATGTCGTTAAAAAGACACGCTGACTTTTTAACTTTTGTGTTTATATAAACATTGCCTGTGCTTTAAATAAATCATTTGGATCTGCACACTGCCTGTGTTGCGCGAAGCGTTGGCGCAACGTGTAGGGGATACAGCGTATTTAGTACACATATATTTATTCGGCATAGTGTGTACAGTTTAATTTTATTCAGTTTTTTTGTTAGCATAATTCTCTTAGTTGTAACGCTTCCGAGTGCTTCGTCAGCTGTTTCAGTTTATGTGATAATAAGCATATTCTGCACTGCAAGACAATAATGAAGGTTAATACTGAGTCTTAATCTATATAATGTACAAACCAGACTTCCTTGTTTTACTTCTACACTTTTCTTTCCAAAACAATTTTCCTCTTTTAAACCACAAACTTCTTATGAAAAGGGTCGTTTTAAATATTGAAAAACCGGCTTCCTTGTACTTGCTGTGATAGCCACACATAGGTGACGAGTTGCACTATTTAAACGTACATATATATCTACTATATTGAGCCAAATTACCATAATAAGTGTAATACATTTAAATACCAAAACATAGTAGAACATAAACCTAAGTAGTGTACTTTCGTTCTAATATTTTTTCTTCTATTGTGTACACATTATGTTGCAAAAAGAATCTGGGACAAGATGCTTACATGGCTCACTTATCCCTCGAGCGATGTTAACGACCAGTAGAGTAACTACATCAGTCTGCTGAAGAAGTCCTAAGTACTAGGATGAAAGCGCAGGTTAGCTTTCTGATTTATTGTGTTTGTGTTTGAAAAGTTAAAATTCTCATCAAGTAATGAATAATACTCCACAGTTAAACTTTCACCAACATATTAATTAGTTGTTTTTGAATATACGATACCATAAAACCTGATTTAAACTCCCCGGTGGCCTTCAAGTGACCGTTCCAAGGTAGTAGCCATATAGTCAACTGTATTATGTTTCTTTCCTTTTATTGATCCTTGTAATTTTTGTTTCCCGTGATTTTGGTTGACTGTAGTCCAAATGTGCTACATTTACTGTTCGACTTTATATACTGACGGTCAATGTAAACGCACCATTAACTCCATATGTTTATGCCGTTGGATTCTTCTCAAATCATTTGGAATAAAACTGCAGAACAAATATTTTATTTTTCAAGTATATACTATTGATACCTAACTTATCTTAGTGTTATCGGTAGTGTTATTACTTACTGGTCCTTTGGGATCATCAAGTCAATAAAACCGAGTATGCTACTTTAATCTCTTGTTTGTGTTTGTTGTTTGCTTCCAATGTCTCCTTTTTTCAGTATTTATTGACATTCACAATAGCGTTTTATTAGTGCTGTGTGGCGGCCGTACAAAGTCGCCCCGACTACAAATCAGTAGTTTTATTACTTACTGGTGCTTTGGCTGTAAAGTATAATCTCGCTTAAGCCGGTACTAGGAGGTGTGAGAGGTGTTGCATTTTGCATTACCCTTCATGAACAGACTCGATAAAACCGAGTCTGCTACTGTTATCTCTTGTTTGTGTGTGTTGCTTCCAAGGGATGCACTTTTCAGTATTTATTTACTTGTTTATTGGTAGGCTTTTATGACAAGCAGTTACGCAGTTATTGACATTATCATTTAACATTGGTTACTATAGATAATCATCAAAAGAAAACGGTTCCACTAAATTTCAACCTGAATTAATCTGGCTCTTAATAAATCCCAATTAATTTTACTGGCCTTTTCATTGTTTGCCTTCTGACAGTATTATGACATAAATATTTCCGAGAGAATGATTTCTTTGTGCGATGTAACTGAAGAAACCCGGAAATGCACGTGCAGTTTATAACAACAATGTGGAATGCACGAAATCCAGATATGCAGGTAAAAAATATTCAATGTCGACTCGTTATATCGATTATATTATCTTTTGTCAAAAATGCCTCAAATTCTAACTTTTAAAATAATTTGTTTTGTGGTGCGGTTTCATTGACCGTGAGTATATATATTAATTTATTGGTAAATAAATGTTTTTATGTAAACTTAATCTCTACCCGGACACCTGTAAATATACGAGTATATTCATTTATACTTAAGCGTCGTTATCACGGTAAAAGTTTATTTAACGCATGAACCGTTATGCGTATTATCTTCTCAATTAGAATCAATCCACGTGACGCTTTCACAACGCACCAGACAGTTATAAAAACTGCCTACATTTGTAAAAATTATTCCCACCATCCCACCCTTTTGTCTATCTATCATATCAGTTAGCCTACGATACTATATATGTACAGGTTTTCGGTTTGAGATTTATTAAAAATATGCAATATAAATATATCTATATTATTCCATGTTTCTGACATATATCATTTATTGGAAAAACTAAAACAAATGTTATTACTATTTGTTAAGGCGGGTGTGGCGTTTTAAGTCCCCACACCTTTGATGTGAAAACATATATATATCATTTAGTTAAAAAACAAATGCTATTACTATTTGACAAGTTCGTCATTTCTTAAATAAATGACAATTTCATATATATCAGTACAGTCAACCCAATTTAACTTTACACACTATTCTGAATAAATAATTGCTATGTATCCCCTATACGCTGCTCTAACGCTAAGCATACATCCGGTAGTGTGCAGATCCAAATGTATGTAAAGCACCGGTATTATGCAAGCAAACACAAGAGTTAAACTGTTAGCATACATGTTTAACGAAGTGTACGTTTTTTATTAGATGTTTCAATTCATGCATGGATTAAAAACCTTAGTATACACCCTCCATTTTATTGGGATTACAATAGAGTAAGAGAGATATTTGGTGCATCCTAGAATCTGGTATAAACCTCCAGCGAACTTTTTTGTCGTTGACCGTTCCAGTGCGGTAGCCCTATTGGCAACCCTTTTATGTAAGTGAAGTCATAGCTTGCCTTTTATTCATCTTTTTAATTATTGTTTGTTTCTGTGAGTGAAGAGGTCGAGGTACGAGAAAACATGATGTTTATTTACAACTTTACCACACAACCTTATCAAAGACAGGCTTATTGCTCTCATTCATACTATCTGTGTTAAGTATGTGTCTCTTAGACGAAAACAAATCACAGACTTATTTACATCCTGCTGCAGGCTCTCATTCTTCAATTGATTTAACTATATGCGATTCAACGCTCTTGGTAGAATTTTCGTGAAGTGTTGGTGACGATCTATGTGAACGTGACCACTTCCCCATGTTTCTTGAAAATATCGGCCCTCCACTTCTCGAAAAAACGCAATGGTGGAAACTTCGCAAAGCTGATTCGGATACTTTTCAATCTCTTTGCGAGGAACAATTAAAGCCTTCCGTTTTCGGGGATGTCGAAGAAGCAACTTCTCTTTTTACCAAAACCCTTCTTGATATAGCTGATAATCCAAAACGACAGCATAAACCATGGTACGATGATGACTGCAAAAAGGCAGTCAAAAAGTAGTCAGTGTTCGAATAGCTGCATTGAATGCTTTTAATTTACGGCCAACTCAAAATAATTTAGATACTTTTAGAGTTTTTCGTGCGAAAGCCCGTCTTACTGTTAAGGATAGCAAGAGAAAATACTTGAAATCTTATGTCTCTAGGCTGAACTCTCTCTCATCTCTTAAGAAGACGTGGAATGTGGTCCGGAAAATAAACGGTAAAAGTAATTCTAGTTGTGTAAATCATTTTAAAACTGATAATGAAGATTTTGGAGAAACACAATAAACTGTTCACTCTCAAAGAACTTCGAGGCTCATGATACATCAGCTGGTCCCGATGATATCCATTATCAATTATTAAAACATTTACCTGAAAACTGTCTCTCGTCACTTCTTCATATATTTAATAAGGTTTGGGTGACAGAAAAATTCCCCGATTCTTGGCGGGAAGCAATCGTTATTCCAGTCCCCAAACTGGAAAGGTTCATACAGACCCAATAAATTATCGACCTATTGATTTAGCGAGTTGCATATGCAAAACGATTAATGAGCGACTCGTTTGGTACCTGGAATCCAACAAATTGATAACAAAGTATCAAAGTGGATTCCGGTACCTCTCATTCGATATGAATCATTTATTAGGGAAGCCTTCATAAATGAAGAAGATCTAGTCGCTGTATTTTTTACTTCGAGAAAGCTTATGATACTGCATGGAAGTACGGTATTATGAATGATCTTCATGACATTGGTCTTAGAGGCCGATTACACATTTGTATAGAGAATTTCTTAGATGATAGACAGTTTCTTGTCCGAATGGGTTCAACCCTCTCTGACATTCATGAACAGGAGATGGGTGTGCCACAGGGCAGAATACTCTCTGTCACCCATTTTTAATATAAAAAATAATAGTATAGTTAAAAGCATCAATCCTGGTGTGGATTGTTCTTTATATGTTGATGACTTTGTTATATATTATCGTGCAAAAACATGAACACTAATGAGAGACAATTACAACAATGTCTCAATAAACTTCAGACCTGGTCTGATGAAAATGGTTTTAAATTTTCTAATCGAAAACTAACTGTATGCACTTTTGTCTACGTAAACATCAAGAAAACCCTCATCTAAAACTAAATGGGTCACCAATACCAGTAGTGGATGAGACTAAATTCCTTGGTCTTATTTTTGACCGTATATTAACGTTTATACCACACCTTAAGCTCGTACTTGAAGGCCAAATACCTTAAAGCTCTTCATTTACTTAAAGCTGTTGCAAACACTAATTGGGGAGCAGATCGGAAAATACTTTTACAACTTTATAGATCTATTATCAGATTCAAGCGGGACTTACGGCTCAACATTATATGGATCGACTCGCAAATCATACTTGCAGATGCTCGATCCTATACATAATCCAGGATTACGACTCGCCTTAGGTGCCTTTCGTACATCACCAGCCGAAAGTATATATGTTGAAGCTAATGAACCATCACTGTTTCATAGACTGGAAATTAGCCCTTCAATTAATCTAATCCTTCAAACCCAACTTTCGAAACCGTTTATAACCCTAATTATGAACCTCTTTTTTCGAAGGTCATTCGACCACTTGGGCCATTAATGACACCTCTCGGTATCTGGAGGTCATATTAATCATTGACAACCCTTTCTTTTCTACTATGGTTAATAATATATACCCTAAAGAACTTTAACTTAACAAAGCTAATATGTATGATACTAACTCTTCTTTTCTTGATTTACTTCTCTCGATTGAAAATGGTGAAATAATTAGCAAAATAAATGACAAGAGAGATGATTTTAATTTTGATATTGTTAATTATCCCCATTTAGATGGGGATGTTCCCCGAGCAACTTCTTATGAGGTCTATGTGACTCAACTTATTCGTTTTCTAGAGCTTGTACTCGAGTTGAGTGATTTTTTTATTTAAATATACACGACCATCTTTGTGTTTTACTTATATTGCCTATTAATGCTGTCTTGTTGGTTAGAGAATAGTTCATGGCGGGGATTTCTTTATTTACACTGTCCCGTTTTATTGGGTTGACAGTAGGGTAAGTGAGGTTTGGTGCAACCTATAACCTGGTTTAAACCCCCATCGGCATGTTTTGCCACTGACCGTTCCAAGGCGGTAGCCCTATTGCCAACCCTTTTTGTGTTTTTGCCGTCATAAGCCTTTATTCCTTATTAACATTGCCATTCATGTTTGTCTTTTTGCATGTTTTTGGGTTTACTGTGTTCTGTGAAAGCTGCTTTTCCTGTTCGACTTTTATTCTTATATTCAGTAAATACAGCTAATAAACTACAGAAAATGAATTTATTTTATGAGAAATCGCATTATCATCGAAGAGTATATACGAGTATTAGTATGTCCTAAACTGAAAAACTAATATAACTTAAAGAGAAATGAAAGGACAATAAAATAAAAACATCACTCGATCTGATAGTCTGTTATATATTTCAAATATTAAACATAGCCTAAAGAAACCCCATACTATGCATGTAAGAAAGAATGATAATGGACCTTTGGAGATAATATTACACACAGCTTGCATGATATATTAATAATTAATATATTAATCGTTAACATTTTATTTGTCCGCGTTGCTGTTTTGGTTTATTTCATTTTATTTGATAGAGATTATCAAAGTGAAAATATTGCTATTGAATAGCAAAAAGTCTTATAATACCACACTTAATTCTTTTTTCGTTTTATTTCTGCCGTCCTATTTTTTTATTTTCTCCCTCAATTTTCCCAGCCTGGAGTGATTGGTGCGCCGCCATAGAGACTTTTTTCTTTGTGCCGCCATAGAGACTTTTTTCTTTGTATCGCCATTCCGCCTTTTCTGAGTGTCTGTATTTTGTTTGCTTTAATCCGGATTTCACGTCTTTCATGACTCGACGGGTCAGTTTTGGCATCGATACTACGACCCTTCTCATAACCCGCTTCATTATTGGTCGTGACTGCCATAACGAGTAGCGCTACCAGCACGATGAATGTTAATTCACCTGATTTCATTCTGTAAATATATTAAAAACTTTAATAACTAGTTGCTCTTGTGATAGTTCGAGACTGTTTAATTATAAACATATTATTCCTTAATTAATGTTAATTTATCTAACAGTATCAATAGGCTACCGCCTTGGAACGGTTAGTGGCAAAAAAGCCGATGGGGTGGAGGGGTTAAAACATGTTCTAGGGTGCACCAAACCTCTGACAATATTGTCATCCTAGTAAGCGGGAGAGTGTAAATAAAGATATCCCCGCCAATAATAATCTCTAACAAACAAGTCAGCATTAATAGGCAATATAAGTGAAACACATAAATGATCAAGAATATATAATACAAAAAAACAAAAGTCTGAAAAGCCACAAAGTAAGTACTCAGTGACTTTGCAGAAGCCAGAGCAACAAGAGAACAAACTTTAAGGATACGACAAGACAAGATTAAAGACAAACATCAAACACTACCGTCCTATACAGATTTAGGTAGACGTTATCATAGGGTCAACAATCTGTCCGGTAATCGAACAATCAAAGAGGAAAGCGAAGTGGCGAACTGTAAATGGGTCAACCACTAAACCACTAAACCACTAAACTTGCAGTTACATAATTATAGCATAGGGATATCAACAATTTGTTTATAAACGGTAGTTCCGTACCTGAAGAAAATATTATCTAATAGGAAAATGAGTGCTTCAATAACTTCTTAAAATCCACATAGTGTAATTCTCTAAACTGCCGTTTGTAAAAAAAGTTTTAATTTTATTACAGGCCAAAAATGTAGTTTTTCTCTAGTGAAATTGTTTTCAAAGAGCAGTAAGCTTGTCGTTGATAAAGTGATGTGGTAAGGTTGTATATAGTGTAGAGAAGTCAGATGAAACGTGACGTTTATTGCAAATTTTATCAAGAACGTCTCCTGAAGTTTTAATAGACTAAAATAAATTAATCTCAGAGTTTCATAAGTTTTAGCACACTATTATTTAACGTGATCTTTAACGGCAGTAAGACAACAAGTTAAAGGTTTGGAGTTGTTTTAGTGGTGTAGGCACCAGAATTTGAAATAAAGCGGGCTTTATATGGATGTTTATGTAATTTAGGAATCCATTACAAGTTAGTTCGGTGGTTTGGATCGTTTTCGGCTGGGTTTTACATGGAGCCCAAACATGGTGTAGCTACGAATAATAATTGTAAAAGACACGGTCAGTAGCAACAGCTTGGAACCTACCTTATCCAAAGGTATTGCACATTTCATATGCTATGTTAAGTTGGGATCTCTGGAACCCCAAGATTCATTTAAGCCAAAACTACATAATCTAGATAATTATAATATGATTACCGCGGCAGAATTTGGTTCAGCTAGGACACGTAATTAAAGAGGTATTGACGTATACGACAGCTGACACGCAACCAAAACCTTGATCTGCTGTTATTGCAAATGTGACAGGATATCACGATTTGAGTTGCATAGGAGCCCAGAATGTATAGAAGGCAGAATAACTGATGCAACCCTTTAGATAATACTTTAGGAAATCCCATACCGCCAGTTGGTTGAGCGTGGTCAAGACATAGACCTAAAAATGCAGCTTATATGCTAAATTCGATGTGAAACGGGACATTGTACTTTTTACGGGCTATCAGAATGTTGGTTTAATGGGAGCAATGATAATATAAACCAAAATTCCAGTTGCAGCCCTTTAGCTAATACTATAAGTAATACATGCCAAAATATGACAGCGGTGGAGAACAAGTGTAAGGATATAGACTTGTATACACAACTTTGACGCTCAACACGAAGTGGAGTGGGACGCTGTGACAGAGTGATAGTCGAGCTAAAGAAAGGAAGAAATGTAAATTGGATTACTTGTTTATAAATCTACAACTAATCTACAACGTATAATAAATTATAAACTAAATGTAGTCTTACCTGAAGTTTATAACGGTTGGATATAAGTGTATAACGGTTGGATATGACAATGACGTTTGTAGTAAAGGTTTGCTCTCATACACTTTTTTGTAATTACCCGGAAAGGATGAATACCATATATATCTGGTGTTTATATATGCCTTATCGGCAGGTACGGCCATGTAATTGGTTCGACTGGCCGTACCAATAGTTTCTGAAAAGATCACCGATAAAGAGCATATATATATATATATGATGATGGTAAATGTATCCTTGAAACTGATGTAGTTACATTGGCGCGTGAAGAACATGTGAATGTTTTGTTTGTTATAGATTCCTGAAAACATTACAAATGTTACTATAATTGTAATATATCGAAACACAAATAGGTTAACATATATTTGACCAGTGACTTTTTTCATTGAACGTTTTATCGTTTATTGCCATTTTAGGTATGAAATGAGAAATTCGTTATCACTGAACACGATAAATACAAAAAATAGTTTAATCCCGGCTTGTTTGAGACTGTTCATGAACGGTAGTGAAAAATGATTGCTACCGTTCACGCCATTTATCCCTTCGTTGAGAATAACTCAATATTTAAAATTTGAGCCACATCCCGAAGATGGTATTTTCATACCAAGTAACACGCTGGCTCTTATCTCTTGTATATGGGGTTATGGGTTCAATCCACTTTTTATTTTTGTTATTTTACTTAATCGATATTAAATCAATATTACATGAGTATATTTGAATTGTATTGTATGTAAGTATGCTTATGATTTTCATTGCTACATTTCCTGTTCGACTTTTATATAAATATAAAAATCGAACAGGAAAAGCAGCATTCAAGGACGACAGTCAACCACAAACACACACAGCAACGAGGAACACATTTAAAGATGAATAAAATGCCAAATAAGACATTACAAACACTAAAGGGGTGACAATAGGGCTACCGCCTTGGAACGGTCAGTGGCAAAAAAGGCCGCTGGGGGTTTACACCAGGTTCTAGGGTGCACCAAACCTCACATTACCCTACCGCCTAACGGGACAGTGTAAATAAATAAATCCCCGCCATGAACTATTCTCTAACCAACACGGCAGCATTAATAGGCAATATAAGTAAAGCACAAAGATGCTCGTGTATATATAAATACAAAAGAAAAATAGCCTGGAAAGCCACAAAGAAGGTACTCAATGACTTGGCAGAAGCCACAGCAACAAAATAATAAACCATTGAGGGCACGACATGACAAGACTGCAGACAAATATCAAACGTCACCGTCCTGTTGGGCTTTAGGTAGACGTCATCTTAGGATCCACAGCCTGTCCGGTCATCGCAAAATCAAAGAGGAAAGCATAGTGGCGAACTGTAAATGGGTCCACCACCAAGCATGCAGTGCGTTGCAAAATGATAGCGTCATAACCTCTTTAGATAAACCTTTTAACAAGTTTTACAAAGATAGTATGAAAGTGATCAAGGATCTTACGAAGTTTATAAATCACGTCACCATAGAAGTCAGGTTGTGATAGTCCTTGTCGCAGAAGAGATCTTAAATTACTTTTATATTAGGAAAGAAAATCAGGGTTACGATAATAATATTTTTCAAAGGTTTTACGAATTTTATGGTAACGGTAACCCTGATATAGTAGCTTTTTAGTTATACAAGGATTACGAATATTAAAGTCCTCAACTCGAGTACACGCTCTAGAAAAATGAAAAACGAATAAGTCTAGACAAATAGACCCCATAAGAATTTTCTCGGGGAACATCCCAATCTAAATGGGGATAATTAAAATCATAAGTTTATATAATATTATCAGAAAACAATATGAAAGTATACAATAATAAGGTTATTGAATTTTATGGAGAAACAGTACTTGGAACTCATTCTTTTATATGGGTGACTCGCAAGCTCATCATCTCCGCCGAAAGAATTCGTTCCAAGTATAAATGCAATAACCTATAATACACAATTTAATGTAATATCCGCTACGGACAGACGGAAAGTAAAACGTGATTTTAGTTGTATAAATTGTTTCTTCATATTAAGACAGTATTTAATAATATTTTTTACAGAATTTAAAGTAATATCCTCGATTGACGTTGAACAGAGTTACTGTTGTGGTTGAATTTTCAGAATTTAGTCATTCTCTGTATAAAAACTAGCTGATGGAAGTTAACGAGTATTTTAATTGTTATATAACATTAAGACAAGATTTTATAAATACAAAACTTTAAAAAGTTTACTTACCTATATGGACGCTGGACAGATTTGACTTTACTTGAATTGTTTTATATTTACACAGGAACTGAATAGCAGGTGAAGTAGTTTCATTAATAATAACTGATGCTATCCTATAGAATTTAATTATGTATTATTAGCATATCAATAACTTAATAATAAAACTTTATTTAAAATAAAGTCGGCACGATACGTATAACAATTAACTCGATCGACGGGAAAACGGAGGACCATACCATCGCACATACTTCCCAATCCGGGATTCGAACCCGGTTCGCATTGGCAAGAAGCGGGTCCGCCATACACTGAGCTATCCCGACAGCCAACTAATAGAATACAATACATTCTGAAAAGGGGATCCATTGGAAGCAACACAAAAAAATGGTGAAAGTATCACACTCGCTTTTATTGAACAGTTCTTCAGAGGAAACACCGAAAGTAATGGTTAGTTAAACAATATAATGTATTCATTAACGGTTGAAACAAACGCAGTTAAGAACGAGAGGCTCAATGGGCTTGAAGTGCTCACCTTAATCAACACTGCTTACAGGAATGGTTTATAATCATATATTTTTACAATGATATATACGTGTATCGTGTCTCTGGATGTGGCCTTTATTGTTAGAGATTTTCTTTTGATGAGATCTATTTTTATTAACACTTTCTTGTTAATTTGAGCGCTAAAGACATGCTAATAGCGAGGTTGTGTACGCATAAAATCGAGTTATGGTAACCAGTCTTGCCGACTGACCGTTCCAAGTCGCTAACGCTGTCTTCAACATTCTTTGAGTTGTGCTCTTTGTGGTGCAGTGCGACCTACGGCGCAATTGCGTTTGGGAGATGTGATTTCTATAAGGTATTTTTTCTCATTATAGTGTTTGATGTTTCCATGTTGCTCTAATAATATGTATAATAGGGTAAGCCCATCCTTTCTTTGGGTAAATAGCGTATTTGTAAAAGTGCTACATTTCAATAATCTTAACGATTTATTCAAAGTCAATATTAAGTTTAATATATTTAACTCCTGTTAAGAAACCCATGTACATGTATAAGTACCAATTCTCGTAGTCATATGTATACACATTACCAGGCAGTTTTTGTTTAAAGAAATTCATAACTGTTTTTATTTGTCTTTTATTTTGATGCACATCTTTGTATTATTATTATATGATTGCAGAACTGTATCTCGATATTTAATAATATAAAGGTTATTATAATTCTTGTTGACGATATATTTTGGTTATTTTCAATATATGGTCCACAAACCAAATTAGCCGAAATGAAAATATATAAAAAATCCGAAGCAATAAAAGATATTTAATATATACTCGAGGACCTCATGTGTATAGTTTAATAGTTATAAAATGCACTTTATGTGCGTTTTATATCGCTTATTTTTTCACAATAAGTAATTGACAATAATCAATAATCAAAGTGAAAACGAAATGATTTAGGTTCACAACTGAGGTTTGTACTCTTCTCTAAAACAAGAGGAGGGAGAGTGACAGAGAGTTCTTTCATGCAAAGAAATGCCATTAGCCTAGCAGGTTCGGAAGAAACTGTCTTTTAGAGGTTTTTCTATTTACTTTTATATACACAGAAGTATTCATTACCCCAGAGTGCTTGAAAACAGATTTGATGCTATTGCTCGTGATGACATTTGCATATTTTGATCATATGTAATAAAGTAAATCTAGCGATAATGGATATTAATCTAGTCAATTGTCAACCGTCTAGAACACCTGTTGGTTTAAACAACATCTTGTTTAAGCAATGTGGTGAACACTATGAGGAAAATGGCCCTGTAGACACCACAGCACCCAAACGCAATGGCACCGCAGGTCCGCACTGCACCACAAAGACCAAACTAAATACACAATGAGAACGAAAATACATAACATAAAGGTTGATGAAGACAGGGTTACCGACTTGGAACGGCCAACGGACAATATGACACATATCGGTGACAAAAAGGGCCGCTAGGGATTTAAACCAGGTTCTAGGGTGCACCAAACCTCACTCTTACCTTATTATCATCCCAATAAAACGGGACAGTATAAATAAGATATCCTCGCCAGGTTATATTCTCTGACAACAAGGCAGCATTATACAATATAAGTATAATGAATGAATGAACGAACGAACGAACGAACGGAACGAACAAACGAATGAATGGTGTTTTACGGCACGTCGACACATAAATAGGTCATATTGTGCGCAAAAACTGATGAAAGATAAAGAAATGAAGTAGTAATTAAAATAAATGTAAATAGAAAAAACTATTTACAAATAAGGGATGATACGGTAGTAATATACACTATGCATATATGTAAATCTACAACTGCCCATCAACGGGTATATAAACAAATAAATATAAGAACACATTATAATGATTCCTGATTTCTTTCAGGAAATCTAAAACAAGACTAAAATCTATAGTATCAAATAACTCTTTCATAGTATTAACATTGTTGTACCTTTGCCGCATAGGATCAAAGTCTACACATTCCAACAAAATATGTTTGACCGTTACGGTGCAAAGCAGCGTATACATTCTGGTAATTGCTCACCTTGTAACAAATATGAATGAGTATAACGTGTATGCCCTATCCTGCACCGGGCAAGAACAACTTCTTCTTGACGAATGGGTCTACTAGAATGACGCCATTCTCCTAGTAACGGTTTAATTGAATGGAGTTTATTGTTTGCTGACAAATCCCAACGCTTGCCAAGAGTTACGAATATTTTTGTTAATACAACTGTTAAAATCAGTATGAGGTAATTTGGCATTAGATATATTTAAACCTGATGCTGCCCTAGCAGCACTATCAGCTCTACCATTACCACGTATTCATACATGGCTTGGAAGCCAGCAGAAAATAATAACATTATCAACTATAAGAGAATTGTACTTTCTAAAATTTGAAGCACAACTGGGTTATCATGTTTCATATTACCCAGGGATTGAAGAGATGAAAGGGTATCAGAAAATATTACAAAATGGTTATCGTCAGATTCCTGAATATAGTCTAAAACAAGTTCAATTGCCTTAATTCAGCTAAACAAATAGAGGCCTTGTCAGGCAGGCGGCTCTTTATAATGTGTTAGTGAACAACAGCTGCTGCAGCTACACTATCTCCATCTTTAGAACCATCTGCGTATATACGTTGAAAATTACAGTATTTCGATTTAATTTCATTAACTTTGCTTTGAAAGATAGTAGGATCTGTACTGGATATAACTATGTACCAGATTCCTAAATTGCATAAAAATCCGTATAAGGCACGCTTTATTCCGAATTCTTGTGCCTGCACCACCACAAACATCTTTAAATGTTTAACTTCTTGTCTTACTGCCGTTAATTATCACGTTAAATAATATTGTGCTGAAACTTATGAAAACTCTGGGATTAATTTGTTTTGGTCTATAAAAATTTCAGGAGACGTTCTTGATAAAATTTGCAATAAACGTCAAGTTTCATCTATAAACACTTATGACTTCTCTACACTATATACAACCTCACCACATCACCTTATCAAAGACAAGCGTATTGCTCTTATTAAAAAAACATTCGCTAGAGAAAGAACTACATTTTTGGCCCGTAATAATATTAAATCGTTTTTTACTAACGGCAGTTTAAACAATTACACAAGTTGCCCACTTGACAAGAAGTTCGTAAAGCACTCATCTTCCTAGTATAGCCCTTGATCTGGCTATAGACCCCCTCACACACCCTCCCACCCCCACACCCCATCCCCCCACCCCGCCAAGGGGAAATTTTGTAGGGTATGCTTTTCTGAAAGTTCATACAAAAAGGTTTAAAATGTGCCGTCTGAGCGATGGGGCGTTTGTGTGTAACGGAACACCTTCAATACATTTAAATATGAGTAAAACATGTACATATAAACAACAAATACTACCTATATTTATATTATTTATGAATTTGTTTAATTTAGACAGCCTTTTCAACATAAGGAAAATATGAAAATATACTGTAGTTTACGTTACACCCTGTTCGTGACCAAAAAATCATAAATACAGTTAATAATAACTAGATCGAAAGAGTCCATCCCCACTCTGGGGGAATTTTGAAGGATATATTTTCCTGAAAGAGTATGCTTTTGCTAAAAATCAATTATGTTTGCCAAATGAGAGTGGGGATAAGGGCTTGACATCCATTTGAAATACGTTATCATTATCATGTTTTGAAAATGTAATACTATGTATATTTTATATTATTCATCAAACATGTTAAAAACCAAAATCTAACGAAGAAAAGAAACTTCCAAAATACAATGTAGTTTACGTTACGTGACATTGACAGGAAATGTACGTTACCATTTAAAGTTATTTGTCATACATACTGAATGTTTCCAGAAATAAAGACTCTAGTTCTTTACTGAAACAGTGACTATTTAATTTTATTTATTAAATGAATATATAACAGAATGAATAAATAAATAAAATGTGTGTGTCTTATATGGATGATACGATATGTAAAATAATCTCCAAGTTTATTAATCACAAGTGTTTAATTCAGTGTAACACTAACCTGAATATCAATGTTTATTAAACACACGTGTTTAATTCACTGTAACACTAAACTGAGAATTCATGTTTGTCAATCGCAAGTGTTAATTCACTGTAACACTAAGCTGAGTATCCATGTTCGTTAATCTCAAGTGTTTAATTCACTGTAACACTAAACTGAGTATCCGTGTTTATTAATCACACGTGTTTAATTCACTGTAACACTAAACTGAGAATCCATGTTTGTTAATCACAAGTGTTTTATTCACTGTAACAATAAGATGACTATCAATATTTATTAAACACACGTGTTTAATTCACTGTAAACACTAAACTGAGAATCCATGTTCGTTAATCACAAGTATTTAATTCACTGTAACACTAAGACGAGTATCCATGTTTATTAATCCAAGTGTTTAATTCACTGTAACACTAAGTTGGGTATTCACTGTAACACTAAGTTGAGTATCCATGTTTGTTAATCACACGTCATTAATTCACTGTAACACTAAGCTGTTTATCTATGTTTGTTAATCACAAATGTTTAATTCACTGTAACACTAAGATGAGTATCCAGTTTGTTAATCACAAGTGTTTAATTCACTGTAACACTAAACTGAGTATGCATGTTTATTAATCACACTGGCTTAATTCACTGTAACACTAACCTGCGTATCCGTGTTTATTAATCATCAGTGTATAATTCACTGTAACACTAAAATGAGTATCCTTGTCTGTTAATCATAAGTGTTTAATTCACTGTTACACTAAGATGAGTATCCATGTGTGTTAATGACAAGTGTTTAATTCACTTTAACACTAAGCTGAGTATCCATGTTTGTTAATCACACGTATTTAATTCACTGTAACACTAAGATGAGTATCCATGTTTATTAACCACACGTGACTAATTCACTGTAACACTAAGCTGAGTATCCATGCTTGTTATCTCAAGTGCTTAATTCACTGTTACACTAAGCTGAGTAGCCATGTTTGTTAATCTCACGTGTTTAATTCACTGTAACACTAAGCTGAATATCCATGTGTGTTAATCACAAGTGTTTTATTCACGGTAACACTAAGCTGAGTATCCATGTTTATTAAACACACGTGTTTAATTCACTGTAACACTAAACTGAGAATCCATGTTTGTTAATCACAATTGTTTTATTCCCTGTAACACTAGCTGAGTTTCCAAGTGTGTTAATCACACGTGTTTAATTCACGGTAGCACTAAGCTGAGTATCCATGTTTAATAAACGTACGTGTTTAATTCACTGTAACACTAAACTCCGAATCCATGTTTGTTAATCACAAGTGTTTAATTCACTGTAACATTAAGCTGAGTATCCCTGTTTGTTAATCACAAGTGTTTCATTCACTGTAACATTAAGCTGAGTATCCATGTTTGTTAATCACAAGTGTTTAATTCGCTGTAACACTAAGCTTAGTATCCATGTTTGGTAATCATTCGTGTTTAATTCACTGTAACACTAAGCTGAGTATCCATAATTGTTAATCACACGTTTTTGATTCACTATAACACTAAGCGGAGTATCCATGTTTGTTAATCACAAGTGTTTAAGTCACTGTAACACTAAGTTTAGTATCCATGTTTGTTAATCACAATTGTTTAAGTCACTGTAACACTAAGCTGAGTATCCATGTTTGTTAATCACACGTGTTTAATTTACTGTAACACTAAGCTGAGTATCCATGTTTGTTAATCACAAATGTTTAATTCACTGTAACACTAAGCTGAGTATCCATGTTTGTTAATCACAATTGTTTAATTCCCTGTAACACTAAGCTGAGTATCCATGTTTGTTAATCACAAGTGTTACTAAGCTGAGAATCCATGTTTGTTAATCATACTTGTTTAATTCATTGTAACACTCATCTAAGTCTCCATGTTTGTTAATCACAAGTGTTTAATTCACTGTAACACTAAGATAAGTATCCATGTTTTTTAATCACAAGTTTTTAATTCACTGTAACACTAATATGAATATCCATATTTGTTAATCACAAGTGTTTAATTCACTGTAACACTAAACGGAGTATCCATGCTTGTTAATCACAGGTGTTTGATTCACTGTAACACTAAGCTGAGTATCCATGTTTATTAATCACAACTGTTTAATTTACTGTAACAGTAAGCTGAGTCTCCATGTTTATTAATCACAAGTGTTTAATTCACTGTAACACTAAACGGAGTATCCATTCTTGCTAATCACAGGTGTTTGATTCACTGTAACACTAAGCTGAGTATACATGTTTATTAATCGCGCGTGTTTAATTCACTGTAACACTAAGCTGAGTATCCATGACTATTAATCACAAATGTTTAATTCACTGTAACACTAAGTTGAGTCTCCATGTTTATTAATCACAAGTGTTTAATTCACTGTAACACTAAGCTGAGTATCCATGACTATTAATCACAAGTGTTTAATTCACTGTAACACTAAGCTGAGTCTCCATGTTTATTAATCAAAAGTGTTCAATTCACTGTAACACTAAGCTGAGTATCCAAGTTTATTAATCACAAGTGTTTAATTCACTGTAACACTAAGCTGAGTATCCATGTTTATTAATCACAAATGTTTAATTCACTGTAACACTAAGCTGAGTTTCCATGTTTATTAATCACAAGTGTTTAATTCACTGTAACACTAAGCTGAGTATCCATGACTATTAATCACAAGTGTTTAATTCACTGTAACACTAAGCTGAGTATCCATGTTTATTAACCACATGTGTTTAATTCACTGTAACAATAAACTGAGTATCCGTGTTTGTTAATCTCAAGGGTTTAATTCACTGTAACACTAAGCTGAGTCTCCATGTTTATTAATCACAAGTGTTTAATTCACTGTAATACTAAGCTGAGTATCAATGTGTTGTTAATCACAAGTGTTTAATTCACTGTTACACTAAGCTGAGTATCCATGTTTGTTAATCACAAGTGTTTAATCACTGTAACACTAAGCGGAGTATTCATGTTTGTTAATCACAAGTGTTTAATCACTGTAACACTAACCGGAGTATCCATGTTTGGCAATCACAAGTGTTTAACTCACTGTAACACTGAGCTTAAACGTACCAAGCATGCTGTATCTTGCAGCATCCAAGGCATATGTGAGACTGTTGCATTGGAATTCGCGTAGATATGATCAAAATCAAAATTCCACACTACCCACCTAAGAATACGTCAATAATATTCTCATTGTTTTGTATAATTCACGTTTGATTAGAGATACAGTAAAGAGTTTAAATCGTCAGCTTTGGTTGTACTTTCTTAGAAAAAAATGTATAACTCTTAAACAACTAATTTTAACATAATGTTTTACAAGAGTTACCACTGCAGATTCGTTGGCAAACTAAATTTACGAAATCTTAATGTTAACGCTGAAATTCCTGTTACTTGAATTTCAAACGATATTCAATTAACATGGATATAATTGATGAGTATCCATGTTTCATTTTTTTATAGACGTGACATTTTCAATAAATGTGTCAAACTTTTATGGAGTTTTATTTATATTATTTTACACCCATCTTAAGAAGTGTATATCTGTCAGGAGACTTTCATTCGATCTTTGGAGAGCGCTGAGCAGCCCGATACTTATATTTAGTTATCGGTGGTACATTTTCAATTTATTTTCTTATTTAATTTTTGATTCGGTGGTTCTACTACTCCGGCCGATAAAAGGCTCTGGGTATTGTTTTACCACTCATAGGATATGTTGTCTGCTTTTCGATATGAAGGCTTCATAACCGCTGCTCCCAACTAAACTCCATTATGTTTATTTCGCTCTTCGGGGCATTTAATTTTATTATATACTGGGACCATACGCCGTACGACATGGGGAAGCAGTACACTCCATGTCCACCGCCATATGCATGCCAACTTCGGGATGATTAAAATTGTGTACTATCGATTTTATGAATATTGAGTTCTGCTCAACCCGGGGCTAGAGGGTGTGAGCGGTAGCTAGCATATTCCACTACCGCTCATGAACTAGCTACCGCTCATGAACAGTCTCAATCAAACCGAGACTGCAATATTTCGTATGTGTCGTGCTCGGCCGTTTCCAAAGGTCCATTATCATACTCCTTTTTGATTCATGCTATATGTTTTATCAGCGCATTTCGTGTTTCCATAAGAAAGGAATTGAATTGAAATAAATGTTGTTTAACGGCTCATCAGGTTATTTAGAACCGCCCCAGAGAGAGGAAATCCGGGAACTATCGTGCATTTATTGTTGTAAACACCAAGAGTAGATATAAAAGGCGAACAGGAAATGTAGCATTCAAGGACCACAGTCAACCACGCACAGCAACAAACAATAATTACGAAGATGAATAAAAGGCAAGATATGACATCACGGACATAACGCGTTGACAATAGGGCTACACCTTGCAACGGTCATTGGCAAAAAGGGCCTCTCAGGGTTTAAACCAGGTACTGAGGTGCACCAAACCTCACTTTTACCCTATTGTCATCCCGTTAAAACGGGACAGTGTAAATAGGATATCCCCGCCAGGTTATATTATTTAACAAACAAGGCAGCATTAATAGGCAATATAAGTGTAGCCGTTTTGAATGTGTGAGTGATTGTGTGGGTATATGACGTACGAATTAGCATTACCAGTCTAAGACAAGTTATGCCCAAAATAAACAGGGCCTTGTCCGGTCACTTATGGGCAACCGGACAAAGCGATGTTATTGTGTGTATTTGTATGTATGTGTATGTCTGTGTGACGAACGATCTGACATTACCGGTCTATGACGAGTTATGCCAGGCATGAACACCGCCACGCCAGGTCACTGAGAGGTAACCTGACACGGTGGTGCTATATCCCAAGGGAGAGGCTACTTCTCCCCAGGTTCGTACTTGGGGTTTGGTTGCTTTGCTGTTGGAAACAAAGTCACAAATGTGTTCAATAAATTATTATAATGATTAAATGAACGAATATAATGTTAAAGTTTAACCTATTTGCTTATAAACCTTATCCTAATGACTTGTATCTAAAGGATCCCCTAAATCTCAAACAGGAACATCTGAGGATGCATTGCTCTGTAAATTGCAATCACAGGAAGATCTAACGATGTTTTGCTCTGTATCTTCAGGAACCGCGGACGAGGTTTTGTTCCTGCTAAGCCCTAAAATAAATTAAAGCAGAGACAGATCCCTAACAGAATTTCATTCTGTCGGGTCTAACGTTATATGACACCTAACGGTGTCCCGAGGGCACTTACCTAATCAGTAATCCTTGCCGATTAGGAATAGGTAAATTAAGGTTAATATAGCTGGTACTAACCTAAAGCAAAGTATTATACTTCAAACACATATCATAGAAAGTAAATCAGTAAATGACATATACCCTTAAATGCATAAAGAAACAATGCATGAAAACATCAATAATAACCTGTAGCATGTCAAAGGCAAGTGAAATAATGCTAGGTATTACCTCCCTTTATGGCTAGCTAAGACACTGTTATTGACATAGGCCAAATCTATTACATAAGTATAACACGTAGATGATCATATATATGTGCATATGGAAAACAAAAGCCTAGAAAACCACAAAGCAAGTGTTCAATGACTTAGCAGAAGCCATAGCAACAATAGAACAAACCATTACGGGTACGACAAGACAAGATATAAGACTAGCATCAAACGCTACCGTATTTTGAGTATTTAGGTAGACGTCGTCATAGGGTCCACAATCTGTCCGGTCATCGCACAGTCAAAGAAGAAAGCACAGTGGCAAACTGTAAATGGGTCAACCGTTAACCATATAAGTTGGAATAATTATCCATATCAAAATTAAAATCATAATCATAAATTTTGACAATATGCTTATTGGTTACCTTAACGGAGATGAAAGAGACTTTGTGTCAAGTATTTGTGTATAATATTAACGTCAACTTTGCATTAAATCTCCCACCCCCTCACCCCTCCGATGTACCCAGCCGTTAATAGAAACATCTGATTATAAACGTACGCTTCGTTTAAAAGACACGCTGACTTTTTAACTCTTGTGTTTATGTAAACATTGCCTGTGCTATAAATAAACCATTTGGATCTGCACACTGCCTGTGTTGTGCTAAGCGTCGGCGCAACACGTAGGGGGTACAGCGTAATTAGTACACATATATTTATTCGACATAGTGTGTACAGTTTAATTTTATTCAGTTTATTTTTTAGCGTAATTCTCTAAATTGTAACGCTTCAGAGTTTATGTGTTAATAAGCATATTCTGCAATGCAAGACAATAGTGAAGGTTAATACTTTGTCTTCAGCTATATAATGCACAAACCAGACTTCCTTGTTTTACTTCTACACTTTTCTTTCCAAAAACAATTTTCGTCTTTTAAATCACAAACTTCTTTAGAAAAGGGTCGTTAAAACCGGCTTCCTTGTACTCGCTGTGATAGCCATACATAGTTGACGAGTTGCACTATTTAAACGTACATATGTATCTACTATATTGAGCCAAATTACCATAATAAGTCTAATACATTTAAATACCAAAACATAGTAGAACATCAACCTAAGTAGTTTACTTTCGTTCTAACATTTGTTCTTCTATTGTGTACACAGTATGTTGTAAAAAGAATCTGGGACAAGACGTTTACATCGCTCACTAATCCCTCGAGCGATTTTAACGACCAGTAAAGTAACAACATCAGTCTGTTGAAGAAGTACTCAGTACTCGGATGAAAGCTCCTGGTTAGCTTTCTGATTTATTGTGTATGTGTTTGAAAAGTTAAAATTCTCATCAAATAATGAATAATACTGACAGTTAAACTTTCACCAACATATTAATAAGTTGTTTTTAAATAAACGATACGATAAAACCTGATTTAACCTCCCCGGTGGCCTTCACGTGACCGTTCCAAGGTAGTAGCCCTATTGTCAACTTTGTTATGTTTGTGATGTCATATATCCTTCCTTTTATTGACACTTGTAAATAACAATCCCGTGTTTTTGGTTGACTGGTAGCTTATATGATCGACTTTATATACTGACGGTCAATGAAAACGCACAATTAACTCCATATGTTTATGACGTTGGATTATTCGCAAATCATTTGGAATAAAACTGCTGAACAAATATTTTATTTTTCAAGTATTTACTATTGATACTTAACTTATCTTAGTGTTATCAGTAGTGTTATTACTTACTGGTCCTTTCGGATCATCAAGTCAATTAAACCGAGTCTGCTACTTTTATCTCTTGCTTGTGTTTGTTGCTTGCTTCCAAGGGCTCCATTTTTCAGTATTTATTGACATTCACACTTGCGTTTTATTAGTGCTGTGTGGCGGCCGTACAAAGTCGCTCCGACAAATCAGAAGTTATTACTTACTGGTCCTTTGGGATCATCAATCCATCAATCCCAATCTGTGTGGCTTTAAAATAGAATATCGCTTAAGCCGGTACTAGGAGGCGTGAGGTGTTGCATTTTGCATTACCCCTCATGAACAGACTCAATAAAACCGAGTCTGTTACTGTTATCTCTTGTTTGTGTGTGTTGCTTCCAAGGGATCCACTTTTCAGTATGTATTTACATGTTTATTGGTAGGCTTTTATGAGAAGCAGTTACGCAGTTATTGACATTGTCAGCTAACATTGGTTACTATAGATAATCATCAAAAGAAAACGGTTCCATTACATTTCAACCTGATATATTGATTTTACTGGCCTTTTCATTGTTTGCCTTCTGACAGTATTATGACATAAATGTTTCCGAGAAAATGATTTCTTTGTGCGATGTAACTGAAGAAACCCGGAAATGCACGTGCAGTTCATAACAACAATGTGGAATGCACTAAATCCAGATATGTAGGTAAAAAATGTTAAATGTAGACTCGTTATATCGATTATATTATCTTTTGTCAAAGATGCCTCAAATTCTAACTTTTAAAATAATTTGTTTTGAAGTGCGGTTTCATTGACCGTGAGTATATATACTTTTGTAGAACAAATGGAATATACATGTAGATATTAAAGATGAAATTTGTCCTAAATCAACAAATCCGTTGTTGATATGTTTTTAATTATTAAATATCATTATAAATACGATGTTTACTATGCTATTGATGTATGTTTAGTGAAAATATGTTTTTAAAGATAAAAACCGAAAAGGCGAACCGGCATTGCTAAAAAATCGAAAAAAATCTAAGGGGAAAAACTCTTGCGCGAATTACCGGAAATGACGTCATTGGGAACGAACTATTTTTTTTTTACATTGGGACTGAACGCAAAACAGTATACATTGTGTGAAAATGTGAGAATTAAGCGATGTCAGAGGAAATGCCCGTGATAAAACGGTTACACCATGTGCAACCTTTAGGTTTGGAGCCAGAATACGTGTCTGAGGACGAAAATACATCGGATTCATCAACTGATGATGAAGTCGTACGCGGTGCAGGTGCAAATTGATAGCTTGTAAAGACTATCGTGTCATGTCATTCGTTACGTTCAGTGGTTCATTACACTATTCACTATTCTAACAAAATAGCGTATTTATACACTTACAGCAACAACAAACAAAAAAACAACGTAATCATTGTTTTCATCGAAATCTGACAGTAAGTCACCCGCAACACTGCAGTATCTTGGTACATACACAATAACCGCGAAATGTAGTATATTCCGAATGAATGGACATGTGGTAATACGAGCGTCAGATTTTTTTTCCCGATAAGTAGACATGGAACAAATATATTTATTAGATATTATCCATAATTGATAAAAAATGAATAAAAACAATAATAAATGAAACAGCATATAATTTCGGCGCCATAATTGCTATAGTATTATATATTTGCCATAAGTCGCCATCAACACCAAACACTCTAGAAGCGGTGTTTGCAATATGACACGCTCTCTAGTCTCCACGTGCCCCCAAATATCAATACAGACTAATAAAATATTGCGGTGCACTATTGAAGTGCAGCCTAATTTGGGTACATACGTCGGTATATCACAAAAGCACGCACCATTTAGGGAAACCTAGTTTTATGATATATTTCCTGTTTATTGCAATAACTTGAGCGGTGTAATACCGCCGAGGGCAGACGCGTATTGCACAAGACGGATATATCACATGATATTTGTCGCGCACAAAGAGAGAAAAATACTATGATTTAAATAATATAGCCAAATGTATTATGAGAACGATATAGACAGTTAGTAAGTATACTTACTCATGTATACTTACTCCTGATATACAAATCGAAAACAGACCGAATATATCAAATTACCATAATATAAAGTATATTATTCTATTATACTTGTTTTACTTATTGCACGAGCTAAGAGGCGTTATTGTTGTTGCTTTGCCATAAAAAAAATACTGAATTAATATAAAGGCTAGTAATATTATTATTTTCTGCCTTGTAATAAATATCCATGAAACATTTTGTATTTTTTTTTCAAATCCATAGACCTATATATGTTGATAATATATATCTATAATACTATTGGCAGAAAAGGGTGTATAATTTAAAATTATTAAAGTTAAAATTTGGAAACAAAGACACAGTGTTTATTTCACCGGATTCATTTAAATTTATATGCTGAACGTTCTTAGCAATCTTTTAAAAAAAGACGGCTACATAATATTAGCGCCGTCAACTCTTCATTGATTCACGTAAAGACGCATGCTTCTAATTCAACAGCTAAACATTCACGGTGTATATAAAGATATAAGACTATACACCTTTCTTCAATTTATCATACGTATACCCGATGAGGTGCTAAGATAATTGAACATAAATTTCAATCTTACTTCATGTATGAATTTCCTCAACGCCGGTCGAATAGGCGAATACAACTTGCTTGGAGACGGCGGGGTTATGCACTTCTCATTTTTATAGTCGAATATCGTTGGTACCGCTGTTGATTTTAATCTGCATGGCCTTTTGTTCTCCAAATTCAAAGATAATGAAACCAAAGGATGGACTTCCCACGAAGTCAACTCAAAATGTTTTCTACAAGCTCGAGCGTCTTTCGTAGGTTCCCACTTTCTCGACGAGTCGGGCGATTTTCTTCGGTAACGTCTACCCACACTTCAAATCTTAATATATCATTATCTCGATTAGGGAAACGAAAAAAACTTAGGTTATTATCTTGTCCTTCTTTATGCAAACTTTTTCACCCAGCAACAACACACGGCATTTTTAACAAGTACCATAAAACGTAATCCTACATAGACAATACTATACAACTCAATGCGACACCGCGAATCGTTTGGTACCAATGACGTCACAGGATCACGTGTCACTTACCTGTCTTCAAAAAGGGCGAAACTCGAAGCGTGTGCGCTATGGGATAAAATTGGCTACTGTGAGAAAACGGGACAACCAAAAAGTGTAAGATTTGAAAATACTGTATATTATATACGTATATTTCCGAATATATACTCAAAATACACGCTATATTTCACCTTTAAAGCCGAACATGAAATGTAGCATTAAAGGACCATAGTCAACCCATTTTAACTTTACACAATATTCTGAATAAATAATTGCGCTGTATCCCCTATACGCTGATCTAACGCTAAGCATACAACCGGTAGTGTGCAGATCCAAATATTGTATGTAAAGCACCGGTATTATGCAAGAAAACATAAGAGTTAAAAAGTTAGCGTACATGTTTAACGAAGTGTACGTTTTTTTATCAGATGTTTCAATTCATGCAAGGGTTAAAAATCTTCGTTTACACCCGTTTTATTGGTATGACAATAGGGTAAGAGAGATATTTGATGCATCCTAGAATCTGGTATAAACCTCCAGCGACCTTTTTGTGTCATTGACCGTTCCAATGCGGTAGCCCTATTGGCAACCCTTTTATGTTAGTGAAGTCATAGCTCGCCTTTTATTCATCTGTTTAATTATTGTTTGTGTCTGTGAGTGAAGAGGTCGAGGTACGAGAAAACATGACGTTTATATACAAAAGAGTATGATAATGGACCTTTGGAAACGGCCGAACACGACACATACAAAATATTGCTGTCTCGGTTCGATTGAGACTGTTCATGAACGGTAGTGAAATAAGCTAGCTACCGCTTACGCCCTCTAGCCCCGGGTTGAGCAGAACTCAATATTCATAAAATCAATAGAACATAATTGTAACCATCCCGAAGATGGCATGCATATGGCGGTGGACATAGAGATTTTCCTCCCCCATGTCCAGCGGAGTATGGTCCCAGTATCTAACAAACTACTATGCCCTGAAGAGCGAAATCAACAAAATGGAATTTAGTTGGGAGCAGCGGTTATGAAGCATGCATATCACAAGTAACAGCCAAAAGACTAAACTAAAAAGCAGACAACATATCCTATGAGTGGTTAAACAATATCCAGAGCCTTTTATCGGCCGGAGTAGTACAACTTTACCACAAAACCTTATCAAAGACAAGCTTATTGCTCTCATTCATACTATCTGTGTTAAAAGCCAAAAACAGTTTGTGTCTTTTTACCGATAACAAATCGCATACTTATTTACATCCTGCTACATGCTCTCATCCTTCCATTGATTTAACAGTATGCGATCCAACGCTCTTGATGGAATTTTCGTGGAGTGTTGGTGGCGACCTATGTGGAAGTGACCACTTCCCCATATTTCTTGAAAATATCGGCCCTCCTCTTCTCGAATAAACGCAACGATGGAAACTTCGCAAAGCTGATTGGGATACGTTTCAATACCTTAGTGAGGAACCATTAAAGCCTTCCGTTTTGGGGGATGTCGAAGACGCAACTACTCTGTTTACCAAAACCCTTCATGATATAGCTGATCAAACTATTCCAAAAACCTCGGCAAATCCAAAACTACTAAAAAAACATGGTACGATGATGACTGCAAAAAGGCAGTCAGCGATAGTAAAGCTGCATTGAATGCTTTTAATTTACGGCCAACTCAAAATAATTTAGATCATTTTAGAGTTTTTCGTACGAAAGCCCGTCGTACTAATAAGCAAGAGAAAATCCTGGAAATCTTATGTCTCTAGGCTGAACTCTCTCTCATCTCTTAAGAAGACGTGGAATGTGGTCCGGAAAATAAGCGGTAAAGGTAATTCTAGTTGTGTAAATCATTTTAAAACTGATAATGAAGATTTTGGAGAAACACAATAAACTGTTCACTCTCAAAGAACTTCGAGAATCCCTTAAAAAAGCTCATGATACATCAGCTGGTCCTGATGATATCCATTATCTATTATTAAAACATTTACCTGAAACCTGTCTCTCTACACTTCTTCATATATTTAATAAGGTTTGGGTGACAGAAAACTTCCCCGATTCTTTGCGGGAAGCAATCGTTATTCCAGTCCCCAATCCTGAAAAGGATCATACAGACCCAATAAATTATCACCCTATTGCTTTAACGAGTTGCATATGCAAAACCATGGAAGGAATGATTAATGAGAGACTCGTTTGGTATCTGGAATCCAACAAACTGATAACAAAGTATCAACGTGGATTCCGGGGCCAACGAAGCAAAACAGACAACTTTTAATATAAAAATTAACAATATAGTTAAAAGCATTAATCCTGGTGTGGATTTTTCTCTATATGTTAACGACTTTGTTATATGTTATCGTGCAAAAAACAGGAACACTATTGATAGATATTACAACAAAGTCTCAATAAACTTCAGACCTGCTCTGATGAAAATGATTGTAAATTAACTTTTATACTGCCACACCTTAAATACTTTAAGGCCAAATGCCTTAAAGCTCTTCATTTACTTAAAGCTGTTGCAAACACTAATTGGGGAGCAGATCGAAAAGTACTTTTACAACTTTACAGATCTATTATCAAATCCAAGCTGGACTTACGGCTCAATATCATATGGATTGACTCGCAAATCATACTTGCAGATGCTCGATCCTATACATAATCAAGGATTACGACTCGCCTTAGGTTCCTTTCGTACATCAAGAGCCAAAAGTCTATATGTTGAAGCTAATGAACCATCACTGTCTGATAGACGGGACAAATTAGCCCTTCAATATGTCATTACAATCTAACCCTTCAATCCCAACTTTCGATACCATTTTTAACCATAATTATGAACCTCTTTTTTCGAAGGTCATTCGACCACTTGAGCCTTTGACACCTCTCGGTATCTGGATGTAGTATTAAACATTGACAACCTTTTCTTTCCTACTATGGTTAATAATATATACCCTAAAGAACTTAAACTTAACAAAGCTAACATTTATGATCCTAACGCTTCTTTTCTTGATTTACATCTCTCCATTGAAAATGGTGAAATAATTAGCAAAATATATGACAAGAGAGATGCTTTTAATTTTGATATTGTTAATTATTCCCATTTAAATGGGGATGTTCCCCGAGCAACTTCTTATGAGGTCTATGTGTCTCAACTTATTCGTTTTTCTAGAGCTTGTACTCGAGTTGAAGATTTTAATATTCGTAATCTTTGTATAACTAAAAAGCTACGCCATCAGGATTATCCCGTTACCAAAAACTTCGTAAAACTTTTGCAACATATTATCATCGTAACCCTGATCTTCTTTCCAAAAATGATCAAAGTACCGAAGGTACTGAGAGCATGGTGAACTATGATTTGTGCATCCATGTAATGGAAGGTTTCTTTCCAATCACGCATGACATGGATGGACTGAAAATGTGTCAACTCTTCTTAATAACAATACATCATTGCATGTAATAATACATCAATGCATTGTTTAATGTATCTGGAACTAAGGCGATTAAAACAAGATAATGTAAGGTATATACAGGAATAAAGAAGGGAACAAAAGGAATGATTGGTTATAATGAAATTAATCTTCGAAACGCTTTATCATCTTCACAGGCGTTAAAGTGTATCAAAAAACATCACCAGTCATCATCTACCAAAGTTTGAGTCATTAGAAATGAATATAGCGTCAAAAAGGTCAATACAGCTATTTTTGCCAATTCAAGGGGAGGTAATTCATAGACCCTTTGACCAACATAGCTGAATTAAAATAGGAAACAACCTTGCATTGATATCGACCTACTATGCTAGTATGATTAAAATCAAATGAACACGAGTGTAGTCAGTAGTCAGAGTGTAACTGAAAGACAGCCATATCCCCCGCTGCACAAAGATTTATAATATGCAAATTTAAACATGGAATGTCACTGTAAAATGACAAATTCTCCCTGAAGCTTCCGTGTTCCAAAAAGTGTGACCTTCAACTAAAAGAACATATGTTTTAAATACAACTTGTAATAGAGACATACAGACTACACATATACAAAACATACTTATAAATCTTTGTGCTCATTTGATTTTAATCTCACAACTCGAAGTATCCCTGGTTTCGGGATACCGTTGTTATTTATTCTCACAACTCGGAATTCTACTCGTCTCGGGATACCGTTGTAGTTCATTCTCACAACTCGGAGTACCACTGTTCTCGGGATACCGTTGTGATTTAATCTCACAACTGTGAGTGAACATGATGTTCATACACAATTATTTCGTTGTTATATTTTTCAACCATGTATGTGAACGCTACTGAGAATTTCACGATTCATATCACTAATTGTAATTTTTACGTGGATTTTTTTTTAAGTCGGCAAATCGTTTGTTGACAATAATCACCAAAGTCACGGTAAATTTCGTTTACTACCTTAGGCCTAAACGAAAAGTATTTTGTTTCCTGTCACCCAACCGAATCGCCGTTTTTACCCTCGACACAACACCTTTTACCCCTTCATTTTTGTGTTGCTTTGTTGTGTTTTGGCCTTAACAGAATATAATTCAATCAGTTTTGCATGTAATTTGAAAATTGTAATAAAAGGTAACATATTTGTGTTTAGATCTACTCTTGTTGTGTAATGTATATCTCTCAATGCTACAGTCATACGTTCGAGTCCCGCTTGTTCCACGTTTGCACATTGAAGAATGTTTGACAGATACTCACTAACGCGCGGCAGGACTGTGGTTCTACGAGTTTGCTTCAAAACAGATGAGGTCTACCTCTACCTCTACCAAATTGACGCATAGATAAAAGTCGTAAACATCTTTAAAAAAGTCCCCCCACTCTCAACACACACACACAATTTGTTTTCCGACTTACGTCTAAAAGGGAGTACATCAGGCCTTTTATGGGGGTCTGTAGGTGTCCGATTTAAAATTGACAAATATTAATATTTTATTCTACATGACCAAAACATAATGAGCGTATACAATCTTTTATGTGCAAATACATTCATTCTGCACAATAATACGTGCTATCCTAGGTGACGCACCAGGGTTAATTTTAGCATATTACGTGCGAGTCCACCCTAGCTATATGGTGTTCTGAAACTTTAGACATTAACAAAATGGTTCTAGCTTCACATTTTGATTGATAGTGTTTTATATCGTGAACTGGAACAATTTTATAATTTAAGCTGTTTCTAGAAAAATTATGATGTACCCCTTTTAAGACCATTGGGTATGAATTAAACAAACATTTTTGCATAAAAAAATAAATAATTAGAATAAAGAAATTTGGGTTCTGCTCAACCCATGCCGCTCGGTTTATAATCAATAATTTTATGGGACTGCCGCTCTCCCGACTGAGCTAATAATCCTTTACAACCATTAATCATCTATAAGGTATTTATTCTAAAACCGCAGTGTCCGAATGATTTATACCCAGTCAGATCTTGTTGATTTGCATTCGGTCTCGCCGACACGATCGGCACACGTATTCAGGATTATTTTACGACCTAAACAGTTATTTTAACTTCATAGCAAGGGAGGTAAAGACTTCAGAATATTACACAGCGTACTTCAAAATAAGCTGAAATCTTATTCCGGAGAATAGGCAGCAACAACTTTTTACAAAGGATAGTAGCTTATGCGATAACCATTACTGACCAAACCTATTAAATATTATATGAAGACTATAAAGGCCATGTATATTTCTTAAATATATAAATCCAAGAAAGATGGAAGATATGCGTTTGATGGTGTTGCAACAGGAGAAATAAATTATAAAATTAACTGGTTACAAATCATCTCAATCACTATCCTAGGAGAAAAATACAGCGTATAAATATATTTTACGCAAGATCACATGATGATCATGTGATGATGATGATTGATCTATTTATAGAACGCACAGCTAAACGATGAAACAATATATGAAATATCTATATAAATAATATATAACTTGAACAATGTATCGAGGAAATTATTTGAAATTTCTAAATGACATTACCTTATTTGTATCCGCACTAGAAAAAAAGAAACACCTGTTAAAATATGCGTCTTCTTTTTCAGGCAATGCGTCGATTCATCAGTGAGGCTGTAGTTAGTATTCGTGAAAAAACACGGTAACTATAGTTTGGTGAACAAGTTCACCATGCTAAAAATGATTTAAGAACTCTTCTGCGAGAAGGACTATCACAACCTGACTTCTATGATTACGTGATTTACAAACTTCGTAAGATCCTTCGCCATGATCACATTCATACTTTCTTTGTTAAACTTGTTAAAAGGTTTATGCCCTCACTGGTTTGTTCTTGTTGCTCTGGCTTCTGCCAAGTCATTGAGTACCTTCTTTGTGGCTTTCTAGGCTACTGGTGTTTTTTTTTATTTAAATAGTTACGACCATCTTTGTGTTTTACTTCTATTGCCTATTAATGCTGTCTTGTTGGTTAGAGAATAGTTCACAGCTGGGATTTCTTTATTTACACTTTCCCGTTTTATTGGGTTGACAGTAGGGTAAGTGAGGTTTGGTGCACCCTACAACCTGTTTTAAACCCCCAGCGGCCTTTTTTTCCACTGACCGTTCCAAGGCGGTAGCCCTATTGTCAACCCTTTTTGTGTTTTTGCCATCATATGCCTTTATTCCAAATCAACATTGCCATGCATGGGGTTTACTGTGTTCTGTGAAAACGGCTTTTCCTGTTCGACTTTTATTATTATATTTAGTAAGCACAGCTAATAAACTACAGAAAATGAATTTATTTTATGAGAAATCGCATTATCATGGAAGAGTATATATTATTATGTCCTAAACTGAAAAACTTATATAACTTCCAGAGAAATGAAAGGACATTACAATAAAAACATCACTAGATCTAATAGTCTGTTATATATTTCAAATATTAAACATAGCCTAAAGAAACCCCATATTGTGCTTGTAAGAAAACATAGACCTTTTGAGAAAATATTACACACAACTCGTTTAGTGCAGTGTGGCGGCTTTAAAAAGTCTCCCCGTGCTACGAATCAGAAGTGTTATTTTTACTGGTCCTTTGGGACCAACGAGCCCAATATAGGTGGCTTTGAAGTAGAATACCGCTTAAGCCGGTGTTAGGGGGCGTGAGAGGTGTTGCTTCTTTTATTACTTCTCATGAACAGACTCAATTAAACCGAGTCTGCTGCTTTATTCTCTTAATTGTGTTTGTTGCTCCCAAAGGATCACCTTTATCAGTATTTATTTGCATGATATAATAATAATTAATATATTAATCGTTAACGTGTTATTTGTCCACGTTAATGTTTTGGTTTATTTCATTTTATTTGATAGATATTATCAAAGTGAAAATATTGCTTTTGAATAGCAAAAAGTCTTATAATACCACAATTTAATCTTTTTTCGTTTTATTTCTGCCGTCCTATTTTTTTAATTTCTTCCTCTTGTGCCCAGTCTGCCTAGAATGATTGGTGTGCCGCTATAGAGCCTTTTTTCTTTGTGCCGCCATCCCCCCTCTTCTGAGTGTCTGCATTTTGTTTGCTTTAATCCGAATTTCACGTCTTTCAGGACCTGACGGGCCAGTATTGGCATCGATATTAGGACCCTTACCATAACCCGTTTCATTATTGTCCGTGACTGCTATAACGAGTAGCGCCACCAGCACGATGAATGTTAATTCATCTGATTTCATTCTGTAAATATATTAAAAACTTTAATAACTAGTTGCTCTTGTGATAGTTCGAGCCTGTTTAATTATACACATATTATTCCTTAATTAATGTTAATTTATCTAACAGTATCAATAGTGCTACCGTCTTGGCACGATCAGTGGCAAAAAAGCCGCTGGGCGAGTTAAACCATGTTCTAGGGTGCACCAAACCTCTGACCCTATTGTCATCCTAGTAAGCGGGAGAGTGTAAATAAATATATCCCCGCCATTAATAATCTCTAACAAACAAGTCAGCATTAATAGGTAATATAAGTAAAACACATTAATGATCAAGTATATGTAATACAAAAAAATAAAAAGTCTAAAAAGCCACAAAGTAAGTTCTCAGTGACATTACAGAAGCCAGAGCAACAAGAGAACAACCCGTTAAGGGTACGACAAGATAAGATTAAAGACAAACACTACCGTCCTATAAGGATTTAGGTAGACGTCATCATGGGGTTCACAATCTGTCCGGTAATCGCACAATCAAAGAGGAAGCGAACTGTAAATGGGTCAACCACTAACATTGCAGTACGTTACATAATGATAGGGCCATTACCTCTTTTGATAAACGTTTTAGATTTTACTAATTATTTCGCCGTTTTCAATAGCGAGATGTAAATCAAGAAAAGAAGTGACAGTATCAGAAATGTTAGCTTTGTTGAGTTCCTTGGGATAGATATTTTTAACCAAAGTAGAAAATTAAGGATTGTCAATGTTCAATATGTCATCCAAATACATGTACCGAGAGGTGTCATTAAAGGCTTCAATTACATCTGCCTGAGTATCGGATGAAAGACTCAACACGAAATCTCTTTCATAGCAATACAACAACTCTGCGACAAGATGTGCACAGTTCGTACCCATAGGGATACCAACACTTTGTCTATAAACGGTAGTTCCGTACCTGACGAAAATAGTATCTAATAGGAAAATAAGTGCTTCACAAACTTCTTGGCAATCCACATAGTGTAACTGTCTATACTGCCGTTTGTAAAAGACACTTTAATATTATTACAGGCCAAAAATGTAGTTTTTCTCTAATGAAAGTTTTTTCAAAGAGCAATAAGCTTGTCTTGATTAAGTGATATGGTAAGGTTGTATATAGTGTAGAGAGGTCATAAGTAATTGTAAGATGAAACGTGGCGTTTATTGCAAATTTACGTCGTCTCCTAAAGTTAAATAGACCAAAATAAATTATTCTCAGAGTTTTCTTACGTTTTAGCACAATATTGTTTAACGTGATCTTTAACGGCAGTAAGACAAGAAGTTAAAGGTTTGGATATGTTTGTGGTGGTGCAGGCACTAGAATTCGAAATAAAGCGGGCATTATATGGATTTTTATGTTATTTAGGAATCCAGTACAAATTAGTTTGGTGGTTTGGATCGTTTTCGGCTGGGGTTGTGGTTATATGGAGCCCAAACATTGTGAAGCTACGAATAATAATTGTAAATGACACGGTCAGTAGCACCAGCTTGGACCCTACCTTATCCAAAGGTATTGCACATTTCATAGGCTATGTTAAGTTGGGATCTCTGGAACCCCAAGATTCATTTAAGCCTAAACTACATAATCTAGATAATTATAATATGAATACCATAATTAAAGAGGTATTGACGTATACGACAGCTGACACGCAACCAAAACCTTGATCTGCTTTTATTGCCAATGTTAAGGGATATCACGATTGGAGTTGCATAGGAGCCCAGAATTTATAGAAGGCAGAATAACTTATGCAACCCTCTAGATAATACTTTAGGAAATCCCCTACCGCTTACAGCTTATATGCTCAATTCGATGTGAAACGGGACATTGATTTAATGGGAGCAGGGATAATATAAACCAAAATTCCAGTTGCAGCCCTTTAGCTAATACTATAAGTTATACATGCCAAAATATGATAGAGGTGGACAACAAGTGTAAGGAGATAGACTTGTTTACATAGCTTTGACGCTCAACACGAAGTGGAGTGGACGCTGTGCCAGAGTGATAGTCGAGCTAAAGAAAGGAAGAAATGTAAATTGGATTACTTGTTTATAAATCTACAACTAATCTACAACGTATATTAAATTATAAACTAAATGTAGTCTTACCTGAGGTTGGTAATAACAGTTGGATATGTCAATGACGTTTGTAGAAAAGGTCTGCTGTCATACACTTTTGTGTAATTACCTGGAAAGGATGAATACCATATATATCTGGTGTTTATATTTGCCTTATCGGCAGGTACGGCCATGTAATTGGTTCGACTGGCCGTACCAATAGTTTCTGAAAAGATCACCGCCAAAGAGCATATATATATATATAATGATTGTAAATGTCTCCTTGAAACTGATGTAGTTACATTGGCGCGTGAAGAACATGTGAATGTTTTGATTGTTATAGATTCCTGAAAACAAGACAAATGTTAATATAATGGTTATATATCGAAACACAAACAGGTTAACATATATCTGACCAGCGACTTTCTTTATTGAACATTTTATCGTTTATTGCCATTTTAGGTACGAAATGAGAAATTCGTTTATCACTAAACACGATAAATACAAAAAATATTTTAATCCTGGCTTGTTTGAGACTGTTCATGAACGGTAGTGAAAAATGATTGCTACCGTTCACGCCATTTATCCCTTCGTTGAGAATAACTCAATATTTAAAATGTCAATAGTACGGAAATTTGAGCCACATCCCGAAGATGGTATTTTCATACCAAGTAACACGCTAGCTATTACCTCTTGTATATGGGGTTACGGGTTCAATCCACTTTTTATTATTGTTATTTTACTTAATCGATATTAAATCAATATTACATGAGTAAATTTGAATTGTATTGTATGTAAGTATGCTTATGATTTTCATTGCTACATTTCCTGTTCGACTTTTATATAAATATAAAAATCAATCGAATAGGAAAAGCAGTATTCAAGGACGACAGTCAATCACAAACACACACAGAAACGTGGAACACATTTAAAGATGAATAAAATGCCAAATAAGACATCACAAACACAAAAGCGTTGACAATAGGGCTACCGCCTTGGATCGGTCAGTGGCAAAAAAGGCCGCTGTGGGGTTTAAACCAGGTTCTAGGGTGCACCAAACCTCACACTTACCCTACCGCCTAACGGGACAGTGTAAATAAAGAAATCCCCGCCATGAACTATTCTCTAACCAACAAGGCAGCATTAATAGGCAATATACACTCAACAAAATTCCTAATCGGTCGCCTAAATTTTACAAAATATTTTCTTTTCTTGGAATATCTTCCTCTCGGTTTTACTTGTTTTGAATAACTTAGTTATTTAGTAAAAGGTCCTGAAAGTTTCAGAAAAATCATATAACTACCAGTGAAATTAGGACGCGTTAAAGTCACGAACCCCCAAAATCAAAAATAACAAAATGTCAGACTCACAATGGAAATCCCATAGAAGAGTGCTCGTTCTTGAAATTTGAAGATTTAACATGCAGACCAAGAGTCGCGGGAAGGAACTCATTACATGTATGTTATATATCTAATGAAATGGTTTTATAGGTCATTTATTTATGTTTGCCATTTGTTTATTACCATATTGGTTTTTAAAACACTTGACTGTGACTTAAGCCAGGTTATTTCTCTTATAATTCAATGCGAAAGTATGTGACTTTGTGGATCGAGGGTGTTATAATATAAAACATTGTTTCTTCAAAAATAATTTAAATATCTTTACCAAATTTTCAGTTAATATATATCAAACATTGAACGAGGATTTGATTAATTTTACATGAATACAAATCTTGTGTAAAAGGTAATAATTTCATAAAACGTAGGTGACCGATTAGGAATTTTGTTGAGTGTAAGTAAAACACAAAGATGCTCGTGTATATATAAATACAAAAGAAAAATAGCCTGGAAAGTGACAAAGAAGGTACTCAATGACTTGGCAAAAGCCAGAGCAACAAGAGAATAAACTATTGAGGGCACGACAAGACAAGACTGCAGACAAACATCAAACGTCACCGTCCTTTTGGGCTTTCGGTAGACGTCATCATAAGGTCCAAAGCCTGTCCGGTCATCGCACAATCAAAGAGGAAAGCATAGTGGCGAACTGTAAATGGGTCCACAACCAAGCATGCAGTGCGTTGCAAAATGAAAGCGTCATAACGTCTTTTGATAAACCTTTTAACAAGTTTAACAAAGATAGTATGAAAGTGATCATGACCAAGGATCTTACGAAGTTTGTAAATCCCGTCACCATAGAAGTCACGTTGTGATAGTCCTTGTCGCAGAAGAGTTCTTAAATTACTTTTATATTTGGAAAGAAGATCAGGATTACGATAATAAGATTTTGCAAAGGTTTTACGAAGTTTATGGTAAAGGTAACCCTGATGAAGTAGCTTTTTAGTTATTCAAGGATTACGAATATTAAAGTCCTCAACTCGAGTACAAGCTCTAGTAAAACGAATTACGAATAGATCCCATAAGAATTTGCTCGGGGAACATCCCAATCTAAATGGGGATAATTCAAATCATAAGTTTATATAATATTATCAGAAAACAATATGAAAGTATACAATAATAAAATTATTGAATTGTATGGAAAAACAGTACTTGGAACTCATTATTTTGTATGGGTGACTCGCAAGCTCATCATCTTCGCCGAAAGAATTCGTTCCAAGTATAATGCAATAAACCTATTAATACAGAATTTAATGTAATATCCGCTACGGACAGAGGGAAGTAAAACGTGATTTTAGTGGAAAAAATTGTTTCTTCATATTTAGACAGTATTTAATAATATATTTTACAGAATTTAAAGTAATATCCTCTATTGACGGTAAACAGAGTTATTGTTGTGGTTGAATTTTCAGAATTTAAAGTCATTCTCTGTATGAAAACTAACTGATGGAGGTTAACGAGTATTTTAATTGTTATATAACATTAAAGATGAATGGCCACCCTTTTTGTAGTATTATCAATTAACAAATTTAACTCTTAAACATCATATGAAAATTTCTTGATAGTCTCGAAAAGAAACATATATTAAAAATCGCTACTAAGTTGTATGTAAAATTAAGTAGTATATGCATGACGTAGATACTACTTTTACCACTGCGTGACTGCACGGGGAAATGAGGTAAATCTGAATTGTATAGCTCCACAACTATTGCCAGATAATTAATAAATACATTTACCTGTGGATTAATTTACCTGTTTAAAGTTTTCTACGCCGTCAAATAAAATTTTATTCTCGCTTTTCACAGATATTGCAATGTGTGAATTGTAAATATCTAGTGTTGTGTACTGATTTCGATTTAAATAAACATAAACATGTTCATGAAACAAAACATGGCCGGAGAACTTTGAGACAAGATTTTATAAATACAAAACTTAAAGTTTACTTACCTATATAGACGCTGGACAGATTTGACGTTACTTGAATTGTTTTATATTTATATAGGAACTGAATAGCAGGTGAAGTAGTTTCATTAATAAAACTGATGCTATCCTATAGAATTTAATTGTGTATTATTAGCATATCAATAACTTAATAATAAAACTCTATTTAAAATAAAGTCGGCACGATACGTATAACAATTAACTCGATCGACGGGAAAACGGAGGAACAACCTGTCCGATTTAGCCATTATACCATTGCACATACTTTCCTATCCGGGATTCGAACCCGGTTCGCATTGGCAAGAAGCTGGTCCGCCATGCACTGAGCTATCCCGACAGCCAACTAATAGAATACAGTACATTCTGAAAAGGGGATCCATTGGAATCAACAAACACAAAAAATGGTGAAAGTATTACACTCGCTTTTATTGAACAGTTCTTCAGAGGAAACACCTAACTTAATGGTTAGTTACACGATATATTGTATTCATTAACGGTTGAAACACAAGCAGTTCAGAACGAGGGGCTCAAATGGGTTTGAAGTGCTCACCTTAATCAACACTGCTTACAGGAATGGTTTATAATCATATATTTTTACAATAATATATACGTGTATCGTTTCTCTGGATGTGGCCTTTATTGTTAGAGATTTTCTTTTAATGAGATCTATTTTTATTAACACTTTCTTGTTAACTTGAGCGCTAAAGACATGCTAATAGCGAGGTTGTGTACGCATAAAATCGAGTTATGCTAACCGGCCTTGCCGACTGACCGTTCCAAGTCGCTACCTCTGTCTTCAATATTCTTTGGGTTGTGTATTGCCCTTTTTATTGTTAATTAAATTTGCTCTTTGTGGTGCAGTGCGACCTACGGCGCCATTGCGTTTGGGAGATGTGATTTCTATAGGGTAATTTTTCTTATTATAGCGTTTGCTAGCCATTTCCATGTTGCTCTAATAATATGTATAATAGGGTAAGCCCATCCTTTCTTGGGGTAAATAGCGTATTTGTAAAAGTGCTCATTTCATTAACGATTTATTCAAAGTCAATATTAAGTTTAATATATTTAACTCATATTAAGAAACCCATGTACGTGTATAAGTACCAATTCTCGTAGTCATATGTATACACATTACCAGGCAGTTTTTGTTTAAAGAAATTCATAACTGTTTGTATTTGTCTTTTATTTTCATGCACTTCTTTTTATTATTATTATATGATTGCAGAATTGTAACTCGATAATTAATAATATAAAGGTTATTATAATTCTTGTTGAAGATATGTTTTGGTTATTTTCAATATATGGTCCACAAACCAAATTAGCCGAAATTAAAAATATCATATGAAACTATATAAAAATTCCGAAGCAATAACAGATATTTAATATATACTCGAGGACCTCATGTGTATAGTTTAATAGTTCTAAAATGCAACTTATGTTGCGTTTTATATCGCTTATTTTTTCACAATAATTAATTGACAATAATCAATAATCAAAGTGAAAACGAAATGATTTAGGTTCACAACTGAGGTTTGTACTCTTCTCTAAAATAAGAGAGAGAGACTGAGAGAGGGTTCTTTCATGCAAAGAAATGCCATTAGCCTAGCAGGTTCGAAAGAAGATGTCTTTTAGAGGTTTTTCTAATGATTTTACATACATTGGACACTGGAGCTGGACAATTTATAACATATATTTTCGATTCAATACCGATGAAACACCTGTCATATAATAAACAATTATTTCAAAATGTATACAACACTGATGTATACTACTACCACTAATGCCATTTGCATATTGTAATCGTAGGTATTACAGTAAATCTACTGATAAGCGGTATTAATATAGTATAGATCATTTGCAAAAGTCCACAACACCTGCTATGTCGAAAAAGTACAGAAATATTCATTACCCTAGAGTGCTTGAAAACAGATTTGATGCTATTGCTCGTGATGACATTTGCATATTTTGATCATATCAGGGACTCATATACATGTAATATAGACGGATCCTGATCATATGTAATAAAGTAAATCTAGCGATAATGGATATTAATCTAATCAATTTTCAACCATCCATAACACCTTTGGTTTAAACAATATGTTATTTAAGCAATGTCGTGAACACTATGAGGAAAATGGCCCTATAGACACCACAGCACCCAAACGCAATGGCACCGCAGGTCCGCACTGCACCACAAAGAGCAAACTAAATACACAATAAAAACGAAAATACACAACACAAAGATTGGTAAAAAAGAAAGGGTTATCGACTTGGAGCGGCCAGTGGACAATTTGGCACATATCAGTGACAAAAAGGGCTGCTAGGGGTTTAAACTAGGTTTTAGGGTGCACCAAATCTCATTCTTACCTTATTATCATCCCAATAAAACGGGACAGTGTAAATAAAGATATTCCCGCCAGGTTATATTATCACGTTAAACAATATTGTGCTAAAACTTATGAAAACTCTTGGATTAATTTGTTTTGGTCTATAAAACATTTAGGAGACATTCTTGATAAAATTTGCCATAAACGTCAAGTTTCATCTATAAGCACTTATGACTTCTCTACACTATATACAACCTCACCACATCACCTATCAAAGGCCAGCGTATTGCTCTTACAAAAAAAATAATAATATTAAAGCGTTTTTTACTAACGCCAGTTTAGACAATTACAGAAGTTGCCCAATTGACAAGAAGTTCGTGAAGCACTCATCTTCCTATTAAATTTCATGTTGAGTCTTTCACCTGAGATACCCAGGCAGATGTTATTGAAGCTTTTAATGACACCGCTCGTTATCTGGATGACATATTGAACATTGACAACCCTTTCTTTTCTACTATGTTTAATAATATATACCATAAAGAACTTAACAAAGCTAATATTTCTGATGTTTCTGATACTAACGCTTCTTTTCTCGATTTACATCTCTCCATTGAAAATGGTGAAATAATTAGCAAAATACATGACGAGAGAGATGATTTTAATTTTGATATTGTTAATTATCCCCATTTAGATAGGGATGTTCCCCGAGCAACTTCTTATGGGGTCTATGTGTCTCAACTTATTTGTTTTTCTCGAGATTGTACTTTAATATTCGTAATCTTTGTGTAATTAAAAAGCTACTCCATCATGGCTACCGTTACCGTAAACTTCGCGGTAGCCCTATTGTCAACCCTTGTGTGTTTGTGATGTCTTATTTTGCCTTTTATTCATTTTTTTTTTATATATAGTTGTTATTTGTGTCTGTGTGTGTTTGTGGTTGACTGTCGTCCTTGAATGCTACCTTTCCTGTTCGATTTTTATATCTATATTCGTAAAATCTTTGCAAAATTGTATTATGGTAACCCTGATCTTCTTTCCAAATATAAAAGTAATTTAAGAACTCTGACTATGGTGACGTGATTTACAAACTTCGTAAGATCCTTGGTCATGATCACTTTCATACTATCTTTGTTAAACATGTTAAAAGGTTTATCAATAGAGGTTATGACCCTGTAATTGTGCAACTCACTGCATGCTTGGTGGTGGACCAATTTACAGTTCGCCACTATGCTTTCACCTTTAATTGTGCGATCACCGGACAGGCTGTTGACCCTATGACGACGTCTGCCTAAAGCCCAAAAGGACGGTGACGTTTGATGTTTGTATGCAATCTTGTCTTATCGTGCTGTCAATGGAGTGTTCTCTTGTTGCTCTGGCTTCTGCCAAGTCAATGAGTACCTTCTTTGTGGCTTTCTAGGCTATCGGGTTTTTTTGTATTTATATATACAGGAGCATCTTTGGGTTTTACTTTTCACGTATTGCTGCCTTGTTGGTTGGAGAATAGGTCATGGCGGGGATTTCTTTATTTACAATGTCCCGTTTTATTGGGATGACAGTAGGGTATTTCTTTCTACATGATGTTTAAAGAGGACAAAGTTAAAGGGGAGTAAGATATTAAACGAGAGGGAGTGAGAGAGATGCGAATTAAACAAGCTAGAACCCCATATAGCTGGCGTGATAAACCGATTGATGAGATCGGGCCAATATGACCTTCCTTCCAGTTGTAGTCCGGACCGAAGTGGGGTGTTGTAACGTGGAGATAAATACTAGATCTCCACGTCACTCAACCACCAAGATTGCCTTCTCCAATGACACGGGTCGCCATCCACGGTCTTCGACATCCTCGAAAACGGAAGGCTTTACTTGTTCCTCGCAAAGAGATTGAAACGTATCCAAATCAGCTTTGTGCAGTTTCCATCGTTGCGTTTTTTTGAGAAGTGGTGGGCCGATATTTTTAAGAAATATGGGGAAGTGATCACTTCCACATAGGTCGTCACCAACACTCGAAAAATCCATCAAAACAGTTGGATCGCATATTATTAAATCAATGGAAGAATGAAAGCCTGAAGCTGAATGTAAAAAGTATGTGATTTGTTATCATTAAAAAGACACAACTTGTATTTGGCTAAGAATCCGCAACCTTCTTGCCTTTATCGTGTATATCTTTACAACCCCAGATGTAGTTGTGTGTAGTTGTGTGCATTAAAATCACCCGAGTATAAAAGGTGATGGTAATTGTGCCCCTCGGTGATTTAGATCTTTATGGTCTAGTTAAGAACTAGGTGGTAATTATAAGGAGCATATTATTATTACTCTGTGCATCATAACAGCTTGCAAATCAATTTTCAACGTAACAGATTTGGGAGAAATGTTTCGATTCACAAGAATCTGAACTCCTCCAGCAGCTTTATCATTTGTATCACAAATATAGTTATATAATGAATAGCTTTTAAACGTTATCTTATCACTCGTTTTTAAGAAGATCTCTTGAAGACACAATGCAACAGAGTTGTGTTCATTTAAAAGTAAGCTGATCTCATCATAATTAGGCTTTAAACCTCGACTGTTCCATTGAATGATCCTCAACAAGAGGTTTTTAATTTTTGAGCTTTTTTACTCTCTTTGGCTCACCAGCGATGCCAAGTAAAGCCTTGGAGATAGCGAAAGGAGAAAGCTTAGTAATTGGCCTAGATTCATCCAAAGAGATAATAGTCAGAAATTGAGGCCAATTAAGATGAGAGATATCAGTGTCAGAGTCAGAATCAGAGTCGTCCCTAGTGCGTTTAGCGTCTCTAGAATAGTTATTATCCGTTGAATCAGTAATTTGTGCGTGTGTTTTTCCCATGGGTGGTAGAAAATCATTCTGCATGCTTCCCACCCGCCTCGGAGTCCAACAAGGGGACATTTGCTGGAATATCCAACAGATGTATGCCAAGAATACGTGAAGAGTATACTCATATAAAACTAACGCATCAGACCCCCATACCAACCAGCGGACATAACCCCCCGACTCGAAAGACAAAGGGCCGCGGCACGAGTATAGCCATATAGCGTTTAGAAATATATTATAAGTCCTAGTGCCACCGCCATAAAGGATCCTTTCTACATGATGTTTAAAGAGGACAAAGTTAAAGGGGAGTAAGATATTAAACGAGAGGGAGTGAGAGAGATGCGAATTAAACAAGCTAGAACCCCATATAGCTGGCGTGATAAACCGATTGATGAGATCGGGCCAATATGACCTTCCTTCCAGTTGTAGTCCGGACCGAAGTGGGGTGTTGTAACGTGGAGATAAATACTAGATCTCCACGTCACTCAACCACCAAGATTGCCTTCTCCAATGACACGGGTCGCCATCCACGGTCAACAGGGTTACGTTTCGGGGTGGGGTGTCCTATTCCTCTGCTAAGTGACGAGCAGTCGTTTGTTCTTATCACACCATCACCGACTAGGTGTGTGTGGGGGGGGGGGGGGGGGGGGGGGGTTGGTGGTGGGGGAGCACTATAAGTATAAGTGAATATGTATATATTAATATAAAAACAAAAGCCTAGAAAGCCACAAAACAAGTGCTCAATGACTTGGGTGAAACCAGAACAACACGATAACAAGGAAAAGGTTATAAGTCCGACAGGAAGAGTAGCATTCACAGAATACGGTCACTCAAACAAGTATTACAACGCAAAATTGATTCAAAATGTACATCACAAACACATTCAGTAAAAAAGCACATCACAAACATATAAGGGTTGACAACAGCGGTACCGCCTGGGAACGGTCAGTGTCAAATGGGATCACCGGGGAGTTTAAACCGGTTCAAGGGTGCACTAAACCTCATTCTTACAATGTAAATAACAAATAATCCCCGCTTAGTTAATCCCTTACATTTGAGAAAGCGTAGTCTCGGCCAGCCAGACCGTAACATGCCTATGTCTTACTTGCAGATATCGGTCTGGGCAGATTAGACCAATTAAAGCGCCCACTAGCGATAAGTCCAATTTATTCGTGCGTTTTTTTCACGTGCATAAAGTTGACGTTTGCGTGACGTCATGTTGTAAATAAACGTACAACGTCAATTGTTGATGCACCTATTACCATTTTTGACGTCACGTGCTGCTTCTCAAAAGTTGAAAGTAAGAAATTATTATGAAATTAATTTAGAAATAAGTGTTTTGAAAGTCTCGTTGAATCTCTCAAAATCTCGCCAAAATCGCCCAAAACGAAAGGGCGATTTTAAACGTCGTAGTTTCCCCAGGCCCTGGTTCTGGATCCGTGTAGCATAGCGTAACGAAGAAATCAGAAGCGGGCCGGGTGACTGAGGCTAGAGAAAGCGTAGATCGGTGTAATAAGAAATAAAAATGATTATGTATATAATATATCAAAAAACAAGTCAAACCCAAGAAGCTAATCTCATATGTACTCAATGACTTGTCTGAAGTCAGAGTATCAAGGGGGAAACCGTAAGATTACAATAAAACGGAGTGAACGACATAAATCAAACGGTTCTCGCCTGACAGGATTTAGAAATACGTTGTCATAGAGTCCACTACCCGTCCGGTTCGTCGCACAATCAAAGAGGAAATCATAATTGCAAACTGTAGAAGGGTCTGCAACTAAGCATGTAGCGCACCGCAAAATACTTCGGTCGTAACCTCTGTTTAAAAATGTTCTAATAATTTTAATAGATAACTCATGAAAATTATCACGATCTTCCTAATTTTGTAAATCACATCTCCATAAAAGACGGGTTGCGATAAAAATAAATAAGTATAAAGTCGAACAGGAAATGCAGCTTTCACAGAACACAGTACATGAATGGCAATGTTAGTAAAAAATAAAGGCATATGACGTCACAAACACAAAAAGGGATGACAATAGGGCTACCGTCTTGGAACGGTCAGTGGCAAAAAAGGCCGCAACGGGTTTAAACCAGGTTCTAGGGTGTGTTATTTCGACAAATTTTAGTAACGGCAGTCATCTTGTATTGACTACATTTAACAAACGTGAAAGCCATAGATCTAAGAGTTATCCTCGGGAAACATTGATCCAAATTGCCTTTAAGGTTTCTCTCGTTTAAATCAAAAATTAACGACAGACGAATAGTGATCCCATAGCTCATCTAAATTGCTCAGGTGAGCTAAAATGACGTTGTTTTACCTACAAATGTGTTTATGTGAGTCAATTTCCACCATAATGACGAGATCAATGAGTCTGTCTATGGAAATTATCTAAAACTGTGGGATATTAAGTAAAATTAGGGGGGAAAGGTGTATTTCACTAAATATCACACTCGTCGGGTAAATAAACTACTAAAGAAAGAGGATATGGTCCTGTGGTTATGTGTCCAGCAGAACATGTTAAACATTATATCTCTATGGTCCAGTCCGTAAAATGTATATGGATTTCAATACCATGGAATATTTGATTCTCTTCCACGTCGACCAGAAACTATATACAACATATATTTTACATTTTTATTGTTTATTTGAGTTTTGTATCAACTACAATACTTGGTCTGAATATTACCTTTCATACCCCATCCTACCCCTTCTCCAAGAAGCGAAAACGGGGTTGGCTGGGGTATTAAACAAAACCTTAATTTGGCTTAAAAAGTTTGAATATCGTAAAATTAAAACATTAAATAGGTAATTCTAAACAGGTTATCGCATTTTGTTTCAGTAAAATATTTTTTTAAATATGTTTTACTGTCGAAATATCCGTTATAAAATCTGCTAATATAAGCTTTCCCATCGCTTAATGGAATTAAGGCGGGACCGCGTAATGATACATATGATATAACCACTACAGATACATGCCTGTACAAAATAACGTAATAAAAACGATATGAATATTATTTCAAATTTAAACTACAAGGAGCAGTCAGAAAGTTTTGAGATTGATTCTGATTCTATAACTTTATAATTTGCGCTCATAATAAAACAAAAAAATGGTTAGCAAAGGATCAGTGTATTTGTGACAAACTATGAACATTTCATTCAGTTATTCACAGAATTAACAAAATAGTAATGATTTGTAAACTTACATGTTGCATACTACAGAGCACTTTGACGACGTTCATGACGTCGCTGCAACGTTAGAATTATTCTGCACACTTCCCTCTTTAGTGTGTTCACTGAAAAGCCTTAAGATCAAACGGCACGATGTTGGGATGGTGTTCAAATGGTTTTGTATAGAGTCCTAAACCCCCAAATATCGAAAACCCATGTTACTAAGTATACATATGGACAAGGGTTCCGGCTTCCAAAATGTCATTCTGTGCAGAGAACATGTGTAACTGGCCAAAAAATAAAGGATTAACATGATAATCCATTCACATAGGGCTCGATTTCAAGCAATAACAAATGTGTATCTAAAAATCATATTCATTTGTTCATAACATGTACCACCTTTTCACACCAGACCACCGAAACGACTAATTTACAAAAGATATCTAAGTAAGAAGAGATCGCGTAACACCACCCCACCTCACTAAGAAAGATAAACATATCGGACAGGGAAAGCAGCATACAAGGACGACTGTCAACCACAAAACACAAAAACAAACATGCAAAAATGAGATATAGGGTCCTATAGAAACCACAGCGTCCGAGCGCAATGGCATCGTAGGTCCACACTGTACTTCAAACAAGGACTTGAAAATACAATGAAAGAGACACAAAAACAACAGAAAGGGTGGTGAAGACAGGGTTTCCGACTTGGAACAGTCAGTAGGCAATAAGGCCTACTGGTTAGCTTGAATCGATTTTATATGCGCACAATCCTCGCTATTATCCTGTCTTCAAGCCCAAATAGACAAGACAGTGTAAACAAAACTACATCCCATCAAAGTAATAAAAAATGCAAACGACATCACAAACACAAAAGGGTTGACAATATGGCCACCGCCTTGGAACGGTCAGTGGCAATAAAGGCCACTGGGGGTTTAAACCGGTTCTAGAGTGCACCAAACCTCACACTTACCCTACTGTCATCCCATTAAAACAGGACAGTGTAAATAAAGAAATCCCCGCCATAATCTAATCTCTAACCAACAAGGCAGCATCAATAGGCAATATAAGTAAAACACAAATATGCTCGTGTAAATATAATACAAAAAAAATAACCTAGAAAGCCACAATGAAGGTACTCAATGACTTGGCAGAAGCCAGAGCAACAAGAGAATAAACCATTAAGGGCACGACAAGAAAGATCATAGACAAACATCAAACGCCACCGTCCCACTGGGCTTTAGCTAGGCGTCATCATAGGGTCCACAGCCTCCTGTCCGGTCATCGTACAATTAAAGCGGAAAGCATAGTGGCGAACTGTAAAAGGGTCCACCACCAAGCATGCAGTACGTTGCAAAATGATAGGGTCATAACCTCTTTTGATAAACTTTTTAACAAGTTTAACAAAGACAGTATGAAAGTGATCATGACCAAGAATCTTACGAAGTTTATAAATCACATCACCATATAAGTCAGGTTGTGGTAGTCCTTGTCGCGTGCTTCCCGCTAACGATGCAGTCAAAAACTCAACAGCCGATTTAAGACAAACATTCAATGTTTCACAAACCATTGTTCTTCGAATGTGAATGTTCAAATATAAATCCAAGGACGCTGCCATCTTGTTTTTGGGGTAAGGTATAAAACGCGGACTAACACGCGCGGACTAGGGGACCGGTAGGCCTAAAGTGCGAAAAGGAGTCCTTTTCACCAAACGTAGGGACGTCTTTGCGCAACAGAATGATAGATATTCTCGCTATTCTCTTTATTATTTCAACGATTGCGTCGACTTGTCTCGATGATATATGTTGAAGCAGTTGAAGTCTAGTACGAGCATCCGCGTTTCTCAAGGATATCAAATAGTTCAAGTGTAAAAACACCCGTGATCGTTCCATCGCATAGATCGACCCAAATACGCATTTGTATGACATTTGTGTCTTCTTATTACCAGTCTCACGCAGATACATTATCCTGTTCCATGTCTTCGGACACTTCAGGAGGGTTGTAGTCATCGAGAATTTTATCAAACAGAAACCTCCGTTTGAGTATGCCGTATTTAATGGCTTCTTCCGACTCGTAGTTATCCGTGTCTTTCAGGTGATTGACAGTTTCCTTGATAGTTTGTAAATCGGATCCCTTTTTATCGCGTTGAACCATACCAATTTACTTCCGAAGATATTCATCATAGCTTTGCAGTAGATGTTTTTCATACTCTTGAAAACCTGTTTTCGCGCTTCACTTTCACTCATGTCAACTTCCATCAGCTTTTCTACTTTACCTAGGTATTGAGGGTGGCACTTCTCGAATGCCTCGTCTACAACTGCCTGCCAAGGATCAAAACCTTCAAAATCTTCAGGCTCGTTTTCATCAGAATTTTCAAACTCGTTTTCATCAGAGTCTTCGGGTTTATCGGAATCGATAAGGCCACAAAAGTCCTCATGCTCTGAAATGTCGGACAAATCATCTTCCGATTCTTCATTAGTATGCGCAGATTTCTTATGACGTAACATAGTATTGAAATAACTCTAGTAAAGTTACGTCAAATAGAAGCATTTAAACTTTTTAAACTTTTTTTAAATACTCAAAACATTATTTCTGCTTCAGAAAAAACGTTTCTCTTATCCAAGAACTTTCTAAAAAATGTATTACTAAGCTAGGGTCATCGCTTTAGTTTTTAGAATAAATAAGTAGACAGTTTTTACAAAGGTTATGTGTTGTTCTATGAACCGCTGTTGTTGTTTTTTTTCAAAAATATACAAGAAAAGGTGTAATATATACACTTGACCTAGTGGGAAATGATGTTTATCTATCGTGACAATAGCGTATTTCTAAAGGAGGTTTCGAATATAATTAAATAGCGATGTATATTTCATATAGCTTTAGTCGTATTCATTCTGTATACTGGCATTATGAATTATTTAAAGCGAGTACACCAGGATTGGTCATTCTTTTAGAATTGTTCAAAAAACATTTCCTGTATGCATGTTCAATAAAAACAAAAATGTAAATATTGTTTAATAAAATCGTACACTTGACAGATAAGATTGATTACTTATTTCGTTTACGCATAATCATACTTCCCACATTCCTCGCATGACCTCACCTTCAGGTCATTCACCCATGACATTCAAGTCATTCACCCACCCAGACCATGGACGGTTGAGGCTGAGCAAATAGTGGAGGTGGTGCTAACACTCTACTACTACCACGGTCGCATGGTAAGGATGAAAAAACATGGCCCGAATTAAATTGCGAAGTCCTGACCTGATTTCGCAATTTGGAAATCGTACGATGGAAAATTAAAATCAGATATACTATAAATCGCATCGTGAGAAAAGGGGTATTCGGACATTCCTGAAAATATAGCTCGGAGCTACTCCGATACTAAATTGCATTTATGAAACTATCAACAGACATCTTGAACAGATAATATCACCTCTGAAACAATGAAATTATAAAAAAAATCAAATTAAATTCAAACATGTAGCCTATACACGATAACTAGGATACCCAGTTTTCAGATAGAGTACAAAGTCGGTGAACTGATAAAAAGATATGACCCAACACTATGGGTGTAATAAAGTTATCACCTTCGCAACCCACGTAATGAGAATGATTAATGTTTTCGACCTGTGTCCCATATTCATGAGTAAACGAGGTGGTGTCAGTAAAATGTATATTTGTTCTACTTATTTAACGGGTGTCGGCTACTAATATAAGAACATTTTATCACACGTGGATATGTTACACTCCCAAAAATGAGACAGCTCACATAATTATAATAACTAATGTTTTAGTACTTTCGAAATCATCTCAAGATCTCAATTCATTTTTTCTTCCTCAAAGAATCATTCTTTCGCTGTATGTTAAAAGAACACCTCGTAATAACAGTATTTAAAAACAAAAAATGAATTATCAATATGCCATCGAAAGATCAGAGGCTATTAAGTTGTTTGAGACTTATAAACAAAAGTCCAAATACTCATCTCAAGAAAACGAACAAATTAAAACGGACACTTCTTTTCTACAATACTTGGTAGAAATTATACTCTGGAACATACACGTTTTTTAATGTTTTTGAACAAAAAAGAAACTACAATGAATACATTTATCAATCATTTTAGATTTGAATTCTTAATATTAGCTTTAGATTTGTACCAGTGTGTTAAATTAAAAAGTGAGATAGTGAGGTATATAACAACAACCATCAGTTATACATTTATAAATTACACGAACTGGATTTTATAAAATGTTTGTTTTCAAACGACCTACCTGATAGATTAATGCGTGAAATGGTGACGGATAGGCAGATTCTTCAAGCAAAATATAGACTTAAAAGACCATTTATGCTCGACGTTACAGAGAAGTTTATTTGAAACTTCGATAGAACTTATAATTACTTCATATTCATCGATCGCGGTGGTCTAGTGGTTAAGACACCCGCCTCAAAACCGGAATGTCGAAGGTTTGAGTCTCACCAAGGACATGTGCTAATATAATCAGTTACTGAGTCACCAGCTAGTAAAATGAAGAGTTATCAGTTGTCTACATGTGTAATGTTCGGCAATGTAAATACGAAACGGGCTATTTTGATCATGGAACCGATGCGTGAAATTTTCCACGTGACAATTCCACGTGATACGATCACGTGACAAGACCACGTGACACGCGGCAAGCGAGGACAAAGTGAGGATTTGCCCAAGCGAGGACAAAGTGAGGATTTGCCACCCTATTTTAAAGTGAAGATGTGCCCAAGCGAGGACAAAGTGAGGACTTGCCACCCCATTTTAAAGTGAAGATTTGCCCATGCGAGGACAAATTGAGGACTTGCCACCCCATTTTAAAGTGAGGATTTGCCCAAGCGAGGACAAAGTGAGGATTTGACATCCCATTTTAACACTACTAAGAGTTCTAACCGACTCACATTAATCTGTTTCTTAATATATAAACATCTCTATATATTTTCAATAGTCTATTAATCTGTTTCTTATTATATAAACAGAATTTGTATAACACTTTATGACTTCTTTTCATAGTCCTTTTCGTGTGGTAAAAGGAATGTCAAAACACAAAAGTATTGACAACAAATTCATTTAAAGTTCGACTTAACTATTTTTTTCAATGCAAACATATTCTATTAATCTATTTGTTATATAAAAACAATTTGTATTAAGCTTTTGATATTGATTTATTTTATGACTCATTTTCGTAGATGGAAAGTCCTTTTCGTATGGCCAAAATGGAGTCAAAACATAAAAGTATTGACAACAAATTCATTTTAAGATTTAACTAATTTCTTCAGTGCAAACATATTCTATTAATTTGAAGTTTGATTTAACTTTATTTTTTTACTGCAAACTAATTTCATTAGTCTGTTTCTAAATATACAAAAATAATTTGCATAATGCTTCAAATATAGATTTTATGGCTCCTTTTCTTAGACGGAAAGTCCTTTTCGCGAAAAGGACTCCTTTTCGCACTTTAGGCCTACCCTGGACTGCGCACTAGCGGACTGCGGACCAGTATGATATAAAATGCGGACTGGTATATTGCTGACCATGTAACTACATTGATGGGACAAATATATTTCTGACAGTACCTGTTATACTATACTAGTCCGCAGTCCGCTAGTTCACAGTCCACTAGTCCGCGTGTGTTAGTCCGCGAGGTGGTGTGGTGTTACGCGATCTCTTCCTACTTAGATACTTTTTGTAAATTAGTCGTTTCGGTGGTCTGGTGTGAAAAGGTGTTACATGTTATGAACAAATGAATATGATTTTTAGATACACATTGTATGTGTTATTGCTTGAAATCGAGCTCTGTGTGAAAAGGTTATCAGGTTAATCCTTTATTTTCTGGCCAGTTACACATGTTCTCTGCACAGAATGGCATTTTGGAAGCCGGACCCCTTGTCCATATGTATACTTAGTAACATGGGTTTTCGATATTTGGGGGTTTAGGTCTCTATACCAAACCATTTGAACACCATCCCAACACCGTGCCGACCCCCTTTGCTTGAGATCCGGTGATATCCAACTTTACTTATTTTTAAGTCTCAGCTGATGATTGCCTGGGCAATTCAACTTATTCCGGCTTCGGGAGCGATTTCGAGACATTCTTGCTTCGGTCTGTCACGAGGGAGTCTTTCACTTTGTGTTTCACAATCGATCCATATGTTGGCCTTCCTGTGCACATATCATCATCTGTCGATTCTCGACTTTCCGTAACACCTGCTTTCGCACACAATTTTATATCTTATTCAAGCAACGTCATTTGTTTACTTCAACGAAAAATTGCACATATACTTTAAAAGTGCACCGCGACTTCAAAAGTTATCCAATTACTTCATACCTTTACTAATCTAGTGTTTTCCTCTGACGTTGAAATTACGTCATGGCAATTATTACTGTTTTTTTATGTGCGGGAGCCAAATATAACAATAAACAGCCGTGATATCTAATATGGGTTGCTGTAGCAACAGTTATACGACGCATGGGACATCCAAATATAGTTTATCTCCAAGGAAACATTCGGAAGAGGTTAAACAATCAGTTACAAAAAGATTAAAGCGCTATGACATATATTAATGAAGGCAGTCTCAGAACTTTCCGACAGCCCCTCGTATAACAACTGAGACGCCAAGCCAATGTTTATCTTATTTGGTGTCAAAACGAAAATATAATTTTGAAATTGTGTAAAACTAGAATGTCGATATGCAAAACTAGATTTAGTACTGATCAAGCCTGCAAAGTTTCATTAAAATCCAGACAAACGAAGGCCCTATCTTAATGAGGCAAAATACAGCATTTTTAACTAAATCAAGGGCCGTAACTCTGGCGTTACTAATCTGATTTGGCTGGTTTTCAAACTAGTCCAAGCTTTCATTGATACCAACATCTTGTAAAGTTTGTAAAAGAAATTGTAACGTTTGTAAAAGAAACGACAAAATATGAGGCCCTAAAAAAATGGAAAACAATTTAAGAACAAATAATCAAAATTCGACCCATTAACCAAGGCAATCTCATTAAAATCAGATCCAAAATATTCGCTCCACTACTTTCCGCTATTTGGTTTAGATCTGACTATATTACATACCGGGTCACCTCAGACTGACCTTACGATTAGCCAATCAGATTTCAGCGTACAAAATTGTTCGGTATTGACAGCTTCACTGCGCATGTCGCATTGAACAGTAAAAGTCCACGCTTGGTATTGAAAGAGACAATGTCCGTAACTTTTAGCTTATAAAACAGAAACAAATTGCGTTGACAAACATAATACACCAACCATTATTGAATATTTACTGGAAAAAAAAAGATTGTAAACTTGACGGAATTTAATAGCGGTACAAATATGTTTACCGATTCGTGGGATTGAACCCACACCCACACACTAAAATTATACTGGTAATTCTGCGGTCGAGTACGCTAAATACTATTTAGGCTATATACTGTCGTAATAATTTCGTAGGAAAAATACACGACAGTTCCCATGATTTTCTTCGTATCTTGGTGTAAAACATACCATTCAGTGCATTTCTTTGAATGTATCGTGCAATAACACAGCAATAACACACGAAGACTTTTATCTTTATTCGGATATGTAGATTTGCGTTTGTTCAGTTCACTCCAATAGAAGTTTTAATTCCATGTGAATTATAAATGAAACGCGCGATTTCATTGGTTGAATTTAGTTGATCTTCTCATGAATATTGATTAGATGAAAGGTCAATCTGAGGTGACCCGGTAGAGCTAAATAGCGGAAAGTAGTGGAGCGAATATTTTGGATCTGATTTTAATGAGATTGGAACCAAGGTTTCTTGTGGAAAAAATGCCTCTAGTGAGATTTGAACCCACTACCTAACAAATATTGTAAAAGGACCCATAACTCCGGTGTTACTGGTTTGATCTGGCTGGTTTTCAAACTCGTACAAACTTTCATTGATATCAACAATCTGGCCAAGTTTCGGAAAGATCGAATATAAAAGTTGCTATAGCGTTAACGGGGCCAAATTATAGCGTATTTCAGAAAAATCGAGGGCAATAACTACAGTGTAAATGGTCCAATCTGCTTGTTTTCGAACTCTTCCAAGCTTTCATTGATACCAACAATCTAGTAAAGTTTGAAAACGATTGGATGAATAATGAAGGCTTTATCGCGTTAACGAGGCAAAATATAGCATGTTAACTGAATCAAGGGCCATAACTCTGTTGTTACGGGTCCAACCTGGCTGGTTTTCGAACTCTTTCGAGCTTTCATTGGATATCAAGAATCTGGTTAAGTTTGAAATATATCGCATAAAAATTAAGGCCTTATCATGTTAACGAGGCCAAATTATACCATATTTCAGAAAATCAAGGGTCTTAACTTTGGTGTAAATGGTCCGATCTGGCTGGTTTTTGAACTTGTCCGAGCTTGCCATGATATCAACGATCTTGTAAAGTTAGAAAAAGATTGGATATAAAATGAAAGACTCATAGTGTTATCGAGCCCAAATTATAGCGTATTTAAAAAAATCAAGGGCAATAACTCCGGTGTAAATGGTCCGATCTGGCTGGTTTTCAAGCTCGTCCAAGCTTTTATTGATACCAGCAAATTATAGCATATTTCAGAAAATCAAGGACAATACCTCCGATCTGGCTGGTTCTTGAGCTTGTCCGAGCTTGCCTTGATATCAATGATCTTGTAAAGTTTGAAAAAGATTGGATGCAAAATGAAGGCCCTATCGTGTTAACGAGGCCAAATTATTGCATATTCAGAAAATCAAAGGCCATAACTCCAGTGTAAATGGTCTGATTAGGCTGGTTTTCGAAATCGTCCGAGATTTCATTGATATCAACAATCTGGTAAAGTTTGAAAACGATTGGATGAAAAATGAAGGCGCTATCGTGTTAACGAGGCGGACTATAACAATTTTAACTAAATCAAGGGTCATAACTCCATCGTTACTGATCCGAACTGGCTGGTTTTCGAACTCGTCCTAGCTTTCATTGATATCAATAATCTGGTAAAATTTGAACAAGATCGGATGAATGAAGGCCATATCGTGTTAACAAGGCAAAAGTTAACGGACAGACGACGGACAACTCGCCATCCCATAAGCGGCAGTAGAGTACAGTAGAGTTAAAAACAACAGGTCAATGACCTTGAAGCTCTACTGATAGACTTTGATTTTGACTGTAGTGAGTATTTATCAGATTCAAAATGAATGCGTAAGGGAACTCGTTCAGAGTTAACACCTACCATATCATCCCTTATTTGTAGATAGTTTTATCTTTATATATTTACATTAATTTTTAATTACTTGTTCATTTCTTCATCCTTCATCAGTTTTTGCGCACAATATGACCTTTGCTACTGAAACCAAACGTTTAATTGACCTTTTGTGTATGTCACGGGACAAGTGTCAACATCGCAGGGAATGGATTATAGTAGTTGATCAATCATAGTAGCTGTTCCAATTCCAGCCTTCATTTATATACAACCACTCAGTAACACTATGAGTTAATTGCTCTTGCGCACTCAGTTTGTGCTGTTGTGACTATCTCTGTAGTGTAAAAAGGCATGTTTTTCTTTCGAGAAAAGAGATCCAAGTTCAAGTCCTGGCTGGGAACATGACACACTTACTGAGATGTACAAACAACTCTTCACACAAACAGAAGTTTTAAAGTAAATACATAATTATTGTGTTTTGAGTATTAATCGTTCAAAAGCACAATAAAAACGGTTTTCGATATAGGCAATATACTATGATACTATCGCAACATTATTGCAGCAAATTTCAAAAAGCTTATAGGATGGCGAGTTGTCTGTCGTCCGTCAGTTAACTTTTGCCTCGTTAACACAATAGGGCCTTCATTTTTCATCCGATCTGTTTCAAACTTTACCTGTTGTGGATATCAATGAAAGTTTTCAGTGTGAAAACCAGCCAGTTCGGACCAAAAACACTGCAGTTACGGCTTTGTTTTGTTAAAAATAAAACTACTTTCGAAATATAGGTCACGTCCGGTCTCTATGGCGACATGCGTCTCTTGCTTCTTTCTTGAGGATTTTCACCAAACTTCACTAGAAAGTTCCTTAAATGCATCTTACATCATATGCAAACCTTCGGGTCGGTATGACCTACTTTCGACGAAATTCAGGTCACATCCAGTTTTCGTTAGGACATGCTTATCTTGCTTCTTTCTCGCAGTATTTTCACCAACTTCACCAGAATGTTCCTTGCATATAACATCATGTGCAAAATTATGGGTCACTGTGCTTTAATTTCGATGAAATATGAGTCACGTTCTGTTTCCGCAACGACATGCATATCTTGCTTTTTCTTGTAGATTTTTTCACCAGACTTCCAAATGTTCCTTATGTGCATCAAACATCATGTGCGGAATTTCTGGTCGCTGTGCCACCACGGTCTCCACTACGACATGCGTATCTCGCTTTTTTCTTCCAGGATTTCTTCATCTGCGCACAATAATGTGCAAATTTTCCGGTCGCTGTGACCTACTTTCGACGGACAGTGAATTCAGTAGTCCCATGCTATAAGACATGTCTTATAGTTTTTCTTGTTCTTATTGAAAAAATATTTAAATTATCCGATATGTAAATTGTATGCATGTAAATCATTGTTCCCATGGAAAGGATCTTTAGAAGAATTTTGCTTTCGTTTTCGTTTATTATTGATGTAACATTTGTATAATGCGTTATCTTTACTATAAAATATGTTTAAACCAACGATCACGAGTTATACTGCCAATCGTCCGGTGTTTCAGCAAAGAGAGATGTTGCTGATGATCTAGTACAGCCTTAGTTGCTGTAGACAAGGCCATGGTGTTGTAGACAAGGCCATGGTGTTGTAGACAAGGCCATGGTGTTGTAGACAAGGCCATGGTGTTGTAGACAAGGCCATAGTGTTGTAGACAAGGCCATGGTGTTGTAGACAAGGCCATGGTGTTGTAGACAAGGCCATGGTGTTGTAGACAAGGCCATGGTGTTGTAGACAAGGCCATGGTGTTGTAGACAAGGCCATGGAAGATGTGTAATGACGTGTCCAGTTCCACGATCCAACCAAGGCATCCAATTTGAAAACGTTGTCATCAGCTGAAGTGTCTAAGAAGCTTACAAAAAGAACAAAATGATTTAGATCAAAGAAGAACACAATATATGTGTTCAACTGGCACGCTTATGTGTCAAGCATGAGCTAGATCTTGGATTGTGTTTGCTTCAGAAAATAGACTTGTTTAATTTCTGCAGATTACATAATGTTATATAATCATGTACTCTATATACACATATAGGATTGCTCATATGTTACTTGTACTCTGTATTTGGAGGACGTAGGAGGGTGACGTGGGGTGTGGTGGGGTGAGGGCGGAATATGTTTATATGAACACTTTCTTTGTTCTCAACAAATGAAAATTTATACATATAATGTTTGTCAATTTTCTGTAACTCAGTATACATGAAACCCGCACAAATATGGTAACATTCTAACATGCAATTTGATTTATAATGATTGATTGATTTTTTAATGTTGATTGTTTTTAAACATATAGATTATCTTTAGGTATATCTGGGACGAACATTGAGTCATACAGAGCCCTGGGTATATCTTTGTGAGTTTGTAAATATCTTACTGTTTTCTTACATACTGAACTTAATATCAAACACTTTTCGTTGTCTTCTAGAAAATGACCTCATCCTCTTCCTACCTCATATATTTTCTACCAATATTCTCTCTACATCTGAACTACTGAAATTACCGTTCTTAAGAGAAGAAACAATTGGTGTGTACATTTTATATTGTTGTTCTAAATTATTTCATTAAATTTTGATATAAACAATAAAAAATATTATCGTTCCAAAAATGTCTCTTATTTACATGCTTTGAATTATATCCATGTTGGTCTAGTGCTGGGGTCATACAACATAACAAAACCAAAATAGTATGTATTTTTCACTTAAATTTTTAAAAAAATAATCTTAACACAAAGAAAATAACACATACTATACTGAAAGGAAAAAGAAACGCAGGGTGCGTATTTCCGCTATATATTGCATATACTGCACACTTAATTCCATATATATTCCAAGGAAATCCCAAGATGTTTTGTAAAAAAATAAAGTGCACTTAGTTAGAGAAAGGACACAACTGTGATGTTGTAGACGTTTTAATCACAGTACACGTTGTAACAAGAAATTCATAAATACTGAAGTTCCTCTTTGAAAAATTGATCCAGTTCAGTACTGTATTTAATGTTAAGTGATTGCAACAAGCCTAAGTTTGTTCACCTGCTTGAGCCAAATGCGCATTCTGACGATAATGAAACTTTAAAGGGGTAACCATTGGTGTGTTCAGTGCTGTTTAAACCTTCTTTCTAAAAGGACAGGCCTAATGTCGCCCTGTACCATTCGATTAGAAGTAGCATATTAAACATACAATATATAGCGGAAATACGCACCCTGCGTTTCTTTTTCCTTTCAGTATATATTCAGCGCTTTGCATTCAAAAAAACGTCATAGTTAACTTGAAATAGCAATCATTTTATTGTATCTCATAAACAGTATGAGGTATCTAATTACTAATTCAATTTTTTGAAAATGTCAAACTCTATTCAGCTGACCTGAAACTAGAGAGGTCTGGGGGTATGTTTCCACTGCGTTTTGTTTTAACTTAGCTATGTAATGGTGCGTTTTGGCATATATCTGACAGAACACTTGTGTGGTATTAAAGCCTTTTTTTGACAAATTTGATAATTAACATTTGATAAAGTTAAATTACCTACACTGTAAAATAAAATTAGAAAGAAATGTTGACCATTTTAGGGTTTGGCTTGGCTGGTTAAAGAGTTTGGATTCTCAAAATATATAAGTTATATACATACCTTATCACCGGTAGGTTTAGAAAGGTTGGCTGTTGTTGGTGGGATAGCTACTTTAAAAGGTTTTACTGATCTTGCATTTATAAGAGACATTTATTTGTGAGTATAATTCTCGTTATATATTTATATCGAACATATCCACAGACCTAATAACAAATATGTCTGTGACATATCTAAGTTTTATATCTATTGTGAAAGGTGTTCCAGTTTAGTTTTGTTAGATTTTCTTCCCATTTTATATAAGGTTTTAAAAAACTGTTTAATTGGCAATTATGTTTGCATGCGTTCTACTTGAATGTTGCATAATATTTGCTGGCACTTCCTTTTTTCCTATCTGTTGCAATAAGATGGTTTCGCTATCATGTGTTGTTATGTCTTCTGTTGTTAATTCCTGTTTCCATCTATTTGGTATGTTTTGAACAATTATATAATATTTCAGGAATACAGAATTATGTATGCTGTGTATCATTTTCGAGCTTTTCAAACTTTTCAGGTCTTTCATTATTATCAACAATCTAGCCAAATTAGAGCACTAATGAAGCAATTTGGCTTCATCTATCTAGCTGGTTTTTTAACATTTCCGAGCTTTTATAGATACCAACAAATCAAGCCAAGTTAGGTAAAGATCAAATAAAACAAGAGGTCAATGACCTTGAAGCTCTACTGATAGATTTTGATAGCTAGATCAGCATTCCTGTGAAGTTTCATAAAAATCTGTCAAGTAGTTTCAGAGGTGTAGTCGCTACAAGTTGAAGTTTTTACTATATAACTCTAGGTAAACAAAGATGGCCACTGGCAGCCATGTTTAATGTCGAATCAAAATAATTTTCGACAAGGATCAACATCTTGTCATGCTGATCATTTCAGAAAAAGTCCCATATCAATATCAGTAATAGTTTTCAAGAAGTAGTCGCTACAAACTTTTTTTTTTTAATCTGTTTTTAGCCATGGCGGCCATCTTGAATTTCCGGCCAACCTTTAAAAAATTCTGGGATCAATAAGACATCAAGAGCAACATACCTGTGAAGTTTCATAAAAATGTGTCAAGTAGTTTCAGAGGAGTAGTCACTACAAGTTTTTACTATATAAATCTATGTAAACAAAGATGTCTGCTAGCGGCCATGTTTAAAGTCGCATCGAAATAAATTTCGACAAGGATCAACATCATGTCATGCTGATCATTTTAGAAAATGTCCCATATCATCACTTACAGTTTGCAAGAAGACGTCGCTAAAAATGTATTTATTTTATATCTATTTTTAGCCGTGGCGGCCATCTTGAACTTTTGGCCAGCCTGAAATTTTACTAGGATCAACTAGACATCAAGAGCAACATTCCTGTGCAGTTTCATGAACATCCGTCAAGTAGTTTCAGAGAAGTAGTCGCTACAAGTTTTTACTATATAACTCTATGTAAACAAAGATGGCCACTGGCAGCCATGTTTAACGTTGAATCAAAATAATCTTCGACTAGGATCAACATCATGTCATGCTGATCATTTTAGAAAAAGTCCGATATCAATATCTCTTATAGTTTTCAAGAAGTAGTCGCTACAAACTTATTTTTTAAAAATCTATTTTTAGCTGTGGTGGCCATCTTGAATTTCTGGCCGACCTGAAATTTTGCTAGGATCAATGAGACATCAAGAGCAACATTCCTGTAAAGTTTCATGAAAATCTGCCAAGTAGTTTCAGAGGAGTAGTCGCTACAAGTTTTTACTATATAACTCCATGTAAACAAAGATGGCCACTGGCATCCATGTTTAACGTCGAATCAAATCGATTTTTGACAAGGACCAACATCATGTCATGCTGATCATTTTAGAAAAAGTCCCATATCAATATCACTTATAGTTTTCAAGAAGTAGTCGCTACAAACTTGTATTTTAAAAATCTATTTTTAGCTTTGGTGGCCATCTTGGATTTCACAACAACATGAAGTTTTGCTAGGATCAACTAGACTCCATGGGCAACATTTCTGTAAAGTTTCATGAATATCCATCCAGTAGTTTCAGAGGAGTAGTCGTTACAAATAAAAGTTTACGGACAGACGGACGCCGCACCACGGCATAAGCTCTGCTGATCTCTGATCAGTCGAGCTAAAAATAAAGGTGCTGGAGTGTCCACAAGGCATATTATGGCATTTTTTTCCATAAACTGAGGGCCATAACTCTGGTGTTACATTGAATTGGGGTTTTAAGGCGCACCAACACATGAAAAGGTTATATGGCGCCTAAAAAGGCATGAACATGCCAGGCTCATCTTCCATGTACATCAAGATAAAATATGGAAAATGGGCCTAGAACCTTCTCACCCTGAACTGCAGAGTTGCTGCAAATTCTATCGTAGAAACTCCATTTACGCTGGAGCCACGTTATTGTTTTTCTGCCACTGCTCTTTTGATGCGAGCGAGATAGCACCTGAAACAATGCAGGGATCATGATGAAGACCTTTAATGAACATGAACAAAATATGATAAAATGAACATGAATTTGGGGGGATTCTACCCCTCTGCCTACCCCTCCAAAGGGATCTGCAGTGGCCCTATTTTTTGCCTCGTGACCAAACGGGGTCCCAGGCAACCACACGGGGCTCTGGTGTTACAAAAAAGTTGTCATGTTTGCAAAAATGAACTATTGATGAACAATGTGTCATCGCATAAGCTTGTCTAACCTTTAACACATGGAGTTAAAAATGAATATCAAAGATGACAAACACTGTTTGACTTTGTGTAATTTACTGTAGTTAAGTTGTGCACTGAAAAGGAAGAATGATTAATTCAAAATGAAGTATAATCGGTATAGAATGTATATTGTGTAGATATAGTTCTAGGACATGCTTATTATTGTAACATAATACATTTCTATTTGTTATTTAAATAGTTTATTATAAATATGTGCAAATAGGGTAAATGAAATGCATAACAGACAAGAGTTCCTTCAATGGGAAATATGTGTTCCCCAATGGGAACTATGCATTCTCTAATGGAAACTGCATTCCCAATGAGAACTATTCATTTCCTTTGGGAACTATGCTTTCTCTGGTGGGAACTGTGTGTTCCCCAATGGGAACTATGCACTCTCAATGGGAAATGCATTCTCAATGGGAACTGTGCATTTCCAATGGGAACTATGTATTCCCTAATGGAAACTATACATTTTTCTATCAGAACTAAGCATTCCCCAATGGGAACTTGGCTCTACTTTGGGGTTTTTAGCATGTCAACCCCCATCCACCTCAGCTTAACAGATAAAACTTGACAAATTAAATGCTAGTTTATATAAATCTTATTTTGACATTAGACAATGAATGCAATTTTACTCTCATTACTACAATGCATTGTTATAGATGGTAAAACAATGAGGTGCATGTCTGTTTGACATAAGCATGGTCTATGAGGCTCAGATCTGTCTGCCATAAGAATGGCCCATGAGGTGCAGGTCTGTCTGACATGAGCATGGTCCATGAGATGCCAGTCTGTCTGACATGAGCATGGCTCATGAGAAGCAGGTATGTCTGATATGTGCAGGTCTGTCTGACTAGAGCATTGCCCATGAGGTACCAGTATGTCTGACAAAAGTATGGCCCATGAGGTGCAGGTCTGTCTGACTAGAGCATTGCCCATGAGGAGCAAGTATGTCTGACATGAGTATAGCCCATGAGGTGCAGGTCTGTCTGACATAAGCATGGCCCATGAGGTGCACCATGAGATGCAGGTCTGTCTGACATGAGCATGGCTCATGAGGTACAGGTCTGCCTGACATAAGCATGACCCATGACCTGTCATTCTATATCTGACATGAGCATGGCTCACGGGGTACAGGTCTGTCTGACATAAGCATGGCCATGATTTGTCGTTCTGTCTGACATGAGTATGGCTCATGAGGTGCAGGGCTGTCTGACATAAGCATGACCCATGACCTGTCCTTCTGTCTGACATAAGCATGACCCATGACCTGTCCTTCTGTCTGACATAAACATGACCCATGATATGTCGCTCTGTTTGACATGAGCATGACCCAAGTGGTGCAGGTCTGTCTGACATGAGCATGGCTGTGATGTTGAAATGAGCACAATTTGTTGAGATAAAAAATAAACACAATTTGAGAAATCACTATAAAATACCACAGTAATATCTTTAAATCACAGATGAGTAATATAGAAATTAATACTGATAAAAACAACAGTCTCACCAATCACCTCTATCTATCACTTTGTATCAAAGAAACAAAGAGTCTGAGATAATCGCAAATCACATAACTTTATTAAGAGCAAATCACCACCCCTAATGGTCGTGGTAATGCCAGGCAACAATACCCTTGTTGTGTGTCATTATCTGCTATTTCCCAGTGATATATGAATAATTCTAATACACCCGCACTATATAGCCTAGTTTAAAATATCTCGTTATATTGAACGATATATCACTGTAATTTTTGCAACGTTAGGAGAATAAGCATTGCGCATTGCGCATTCTGCATTGTAACGTATGCAACGTTAGAAGAGCAAGCAAAGCAATGCGAAAGATTTCAGATGTGTGCGTTATTTTCACATTTTAGGGGTATTAGAATAGAAATAGAACATCGTTTACGGTGAATTATCTATAATATATCACGGTTTGTCATTCAATTGTAAACAATAATTTCACTCGCCCTTCGGGCTCGTCAAATTATTTTTTACAATTGAACTCCAAACCGTGATATATTAAACGATAATTCACAGTAAACGATGTTCTATTTCTTAAGTAAAGCCATTTTGTTTGCATAATTATGACAATATGTCAAATACTAAAACAATATGTCAGGATGAAGTGCCTGTTTGAACTGTAGTTTAATAGGACATTCATGAAGTATAGATATATTGAACATTGATCAGATAACCGTAATACATCAAGGAAATGGTTCCCATTATTTACGTTTTCATTACCATAGATTATAAAATCCCTGTATTACGTTATGCTGGCTAATCTGAATCAAGCTTTAGTTATTTAAGACAGATTTCGTCATAACATTATTATTGTCATTTATAAACCAGGCCTTTATGTTTGCCCTTTCCCAACTCTATTTTCAAATTTTGGGTCGGTAGGTAGGCAAATTATTTTTTATTATTGTTTTTTTTGTAACAAAAATATACTTTTGTTATTAATGGCATCTTCATGCGACCGACAATTTAAAAAAATAATTGAGTAGGGCCCTTTTGTTTTGGTCGGTCGTGAAAGGGCAAAGGCAAACATTAATTTTTTTTAGTGTGGCCCCAGTGATCGGCCATGACTGGAAGAAATAAACTATTCATTTGTGTCATTACACTGTTTCTGGTCTCTCTGTTTTTGTATCATACGTTCTAAGGACTGGGCCAGTCTGGGAGTAAGACGCAGGACTCTTACAGGTAGGAGCTGAGCGTGACCTAATAACCATTCCAACTATCTGTATAAATATATCTGTATGTGTTTCTTTTCTTTATATATTTTTTTGGTTTCGCTTCTTTTATTTTTCCATCATACTCCCTACTTGTAAGTGTGTAAATTTACATTTGGTACAGGCCCATTGATAAATACATGGTTTTATTATGTTTTGTACTTAAAGTAGCTATCTCACCAACAACAGCCACATTTTACAAAATATGTACACCATTTCTAAACCTACTGACGACAAGGTATAAATATATAACTTACATATTTCAAGAATCCAAAGTCTATAGACACAAAATAAACGGCTTTAACCAGCCAGGCAAAACCCCAAAACCAGAGCGTCGATTCATTTAATTCATTTTACGCATATTCAAACACGGGTATTTTAACAACCAGTCAATAAACCTTTGCTTTTAACCAGCATATATACATTATATGACCTGATCACCTGGATAGAGTTTTGATAAATGGTTTTGTAGTGTAATTCTTCGGTTATTCGGCGGGTTAGTGTCTTTAACCATAGGTCTTGTATCACTACCTACTCATAATAAGTATCTTCACGTTTAACCCTTAACCCGCTAAGCACGACTATAATAGCCTTTGCGTCCATTGTAAACCCAGATCAGCCTGTGAGTAACTGCCCTTTGTCTCATAAATGGAATGGTCTTAATTCAAAGAATTGAATTGTAATTGAATTGTATTGGGTTTTAAGGAGCACCAACACATGATTCAAAGAAAGAACAGTCCATTATATATATGTAGCGGGTTAAAGGTTAATATGTATGTACATGAGTAGGTTTATCCTATCTTTCAATATTAATTTTACAGTTCAAACCTACACTTGACACATACAGAGTATAAATAGATAACATAATCTTCTAAATGTAAAATATAAATAAGGCACATCGGATAACATTTGCATATCAAATAATATCTTATTATATAAGCGCACAAGCAGGATTTCATAACAAATCATCATGAGAACATGCAGCAAGCATCATGGTCATAATGAAACAAAATATGTCCAAATGTACCCTGTCAAGTTCTTAAATCAGAAGTTTGGACAATCTGTAAAATGAATAAATGCAACCAGAGAGTATCCGATCCATATAGACACGGTCGGGAATGGAACCTTAGCAGGCATGCGTTTTCAATAAAGTGCACAGATAATTGAAACTGTTCCACTCGATTCAGGTAAGAATTTTCTCTCTAACATTTTTAATCCTAGGTCAATTTTGTGTAATATTAATTTCATCATGCTTTGTGTTTATAATAATAATAACTTTATTTGTGATCAGTAGAGCTAACCATATTTTTCTCATTTGCTAACACGTATTCTGCATGTGTCCGTGCATGTGTCCGACACAGAAGTTATTTATAATAAATGGAACCACAATTAACTCTGTATTCATCCTGAGACGTTAAAGGGGTTGATGCACTATTTTCAAACACAGTTTACTTTAAAGGGCTCTGGAAAACTTGAAAAAAGCTGAAAGAATTATCAAAATGCCATGAAAAATAAAGGAGATATGACATATTGAAAATTTGCGAAGAACATATATCTTTGAACGATGACGTCATCGCGCCATTTTACCATGTATGGCATATTGATAAAATGTATTTTAAAGCAAAGAAAACCACTGCAAATTGATTAAAAATAAATATACAGATAAAATGTATACATTTTAGTATTATTTTTCATTTGCAGTGATTTTCTTTGCTTTAAAAGACATTTTATCAATATGCCATATATGGTAAAACGGCGCGATGACATCATCATTCAAAGATGGCCGCCTCCATTTATGTTCTTTGCAAATTTTCAATAGGTCATATCTCCTTTATTTTTCATGGCATTTTGATAATTCTTTCAGCTTTTTTCAAGTTTTTCAGAGCCCTTTAAAATACACTATGTTTGAAAATAGTGCATCAACCCCTTTAATAGCACCAGGAACATTATTACAGAGTGGGCATTTACTGTGAGCACTATTACACTACCCAGAAGTAGCTACAAATGAGCAACAGATGTGACATGTTCACATCATAATGTGTAACATGTTCATATCATACTGTTTAACATGTTCATATCATAATGTGTAACAGTTTCATATCATAATGTGTAACATGTTCATATCATACTGTTTAACAGTTTCATATCATAACGTGTAACAGTTTCATATCATAATGTGTAACATGTTCATATCATAATGTGTAACATGTTCATATCATAATGTGTAACAGTTTCATATCATAATGTGTAACATGTTCATATCATAATGTGTAACAGTTTCATATCATAATGTGTAACAGTTTCATATCATAATGTGTAACATGTTCATATCATAATGTGTAACATGTTCATATCATACTGTTTAACAGTTTCATATCATACTGTGTAACATGTTCATATCATAATGTGTAACAGTTTCATATCATAATGTGTAACATGTTCATATCATAATATGTAACAGTTTCATATCATAATGTGTAACATGTTCATATCATAATGTGTAACATGTTCATATCATACTGTTTAACAGTTTTATATCATACTGTGTAACATGTTCATATCATAATGTGTAACATGTTCATATCATGTAACATGTTCATATCATACTGTGTAACAGTTTCATATCATACTGTGTAACATGTTCATATCATAATGTGTAACAGTTTCATATCATAATGTGTAACATGTTCATATCATAATGTGTAACAGTTTCATATCATAATGTGTAACATGTTCATATCATAATGTGTAACATGTTCATATCATACTGTTTAACAGTTTTATATCATACTGTGTAACATGTTCATATCATGTAACATGTTCATATCATACTGTGTAACAGTTTCATATCATACTGTGTAACAGTTTCATATCATACTGTTTAACAGTTTCATATCATACTTTGTAACAGTTTCATATCATACTGTGTAACATGTTTATATCATATTATGTAGCATGTTCATATCATACTGTGTAACAATTTCAAATCATATTGTGTAACATGTTCATATCATAATGTGTAACATGTTCATATCATACTGTTGTAACAGTTTTATATCATACTGTTTAACAGTTTCATATCATATCATGTAACATGTTCATATCAGACTGCATAACAGTTTCATATCTTACTGTGTAATATTTTCATATCATATCATGTAGCATGTTCATATCGTACTGTGTAACAATTTCAAATCATATTATGTAACATGTTCATAGTATATCATGTGGCATGGCATATTCATATCATATGTTTTGGCCATAATTTCAACAAACATTAATTTTAGTAACAATATTTACACACATATCAATCATAACCAGGTGGTCTAGATTAGAATCATTTTATGATTTGAGTCGATCTACACTAGCACTAGTGTTGTGGCAGCTATGACACACCACTGTCATGGGGACTCGTACATTTCAATGTTGGAGTGTTCAGCCAACCGGGAATAGCACTGTATAGACTCCATTAAACATCATCTGTGAAGCCTTAATCATTAACAACTCTGGAACGCAAACCAATAAGTTCAATAACACTTCCGTGTAGCTGAAGTGTGTTTGCCAACGGCCATTCATTTACGCTCAGCGGTGTGTTTGACTAAACCTCAAACTTACAGAAGGAAGTTGCCAATCCGTGCAGTCACTGTATTTTCTAGTCTAAACATAATATTTCAAAACACTGCTGAACTTTGGTTACCTCATGCAGACTGGCCGGAAGTTGACTGGGCATGTTTTTCAATCTCTTCTGTTACCATAACGACATTTTAAGGCACTAACATAACTGATATACACAGAGTATTATGTATGAATGGTGGCCCCGATGCTTCTCATGCTCTCATGCTCCACATGATTAAGTTCAGCTGTTTGTCTGACAACGTATAACACCAGATTATACTTTAGCTTCCTGTCATACAAAGCGCTGATAAACAAAGGGACTGTACTCCATGCCATATGACTTTCTGGTCCTTGGAGTTGCTGGTTCAGGTATTGCCTGTACCAGCTTTGACCCCATTCTGGGAAATCTCTCAACAAGCAACTGTTCTTCCAATGGAGACGGTACAGGGGCCGACATTTTTTCCTTAGGTTTATTGACCAGAACGTAACGACTGAAAAAGTGGAAACAAATATGTTAAAATGTAATTACATAAAATGTGTACGATGTTGAAAAAAGTATCTATAATCAGTACTTGCTGTGTTTACATGCCAATAACATGTTCTTACAGTTTGTGTGCTGTGTCATATCCAAATTAAAGAAGTAGGCCAGCATGTGAAACAGGGAAGCAGGCATAGGGGAATTGTATAATATCCCGCATAAAGAAGGTGAAATATAACCAGACCTGACCTTTAGTTCCACAAGGAAATCACAAGGAAATCACCAGTTGGTGGCATATCTCAGAACCATGAAAGAAATACACTACTGCAGTTTTGTCCATATTACACGCTTTGAAGGCAACATGCAGGACCTCTGTCAACGTCTAAGAAAGTAGCCTGCGATCACATAATTTGTCACATGACCATAGCTAAAATATCAAAATGGCAAACAGAACTTCAACACCTTGACACCACCAACTATCGGCTACTTATTTTCTACATTTTGATATATATTTTAAGTTAATAATTTAATTTAAGGTAGGTTGTTAAGAGCTATGTGATACTGGAAAGTGCTGGTAAGCAAAATGCTGTATTGTAACCCTATGGGAACGATTTGGTGGTGCATATTTTAAACGTTTTGACGGCGGAGTGTATGCCCAAGTACAAACCTTTATTCTACCGCAATGTCATTCTGAGCACAATTTACTGTATATTTAAAACATTCAAGCCGAAAAAAATAATGTTTTGTAATTTAAGCATTTCAGATAAAGTTAATTCAGAAAAATATTAGTGCCATCAATTGTTTTTGCATTTCCATCGTTTTTCATCGTTTGCCAAGATTCTTGGTATTTGATGAGACGTTGACAGAGATGTATGTGTATGAAAGGAACGACAACTCTGGGTAGAGATTGATATTGATAAAGAAGAAGGAAAAGTTGAGCAAAATAGAAAAAGGAGACAAGGATATGAAAAAAAGGTTCTATATGGTAAAGAAAAGTAACATACTTGCACTTGCTGGGTATAGATCTACTAGACTTGGGTCTCCATGCACCTGGATTGCGGGGGTCTATCCAGTTGGGACTGAAGTCTGCCACGGTTGATATTGAGCGGGAACTGGCAGGACGGGATACTTGAGGACCATCTTTAGATAATCGAAACCTGGAAACAGAAGATATATTGTCAGGGTATAGGGTGATTATCATAGAATACTTTATCAAGTTGAAAGATAAGGATTATCAAGCAATACATCAATTATTAGGGAACATGTCAATTAGCAGGTGATCTGTCAATTAAGGCATTATGTAAATTATCAGGAAATATGTCAATTATCAGGCAATATCTGAATTCGCAGGCAATATCTCAACTATTAGGCAATATGTCAAGTTATGTTGCATTGTCAATTTATTACGTGGTCCCGCCTTAATTCCATTAAGCAATGGGAAAGCTTATGTTAGTAAGATTTTATAACGGATATTTTGCGAATAAAACACATTCAAAACTTTTTTTACTGAAATAATTTGATAACATGCTAAAATTACCTATTAAATGTTTAAATTTTACAAATTTCAAACTTTAAGCCAAAATTAAGGTTTTATTTCATACCCAGCCAACCCCGTTTTCGCTTCATGGAAAAGGGGTTGGATGGGTTGTGAAAGTTAATACTCGCACCAAGTAATATATCAGGCAATAAGTCAGGTATCAGGCAATATGTCAGTTATCAGGCAATATCTCAATTATCAGGCAATATGTCAATTATCAGGCAATATGTCAATTATCAGGCAATATCTCAGTTATCAGGCAATGTCATTTATCAGGCAATATGTCAATTATCAGGCAATATGTCAGTTATCTGGCAAATAGCTTAATTATCTGGCAATATCTAAATTATCAGACAATATGTCACTGGCAATACAAATTCTTTAAAAAACACATTTAAATACATTTAATATTTATCTTTAATCAAAAATTAGTTATTGTTTTTTAAATTCTGAAGGCCACCTCTCTAATTGGACATCAGGTGATATGATATCCCGCAGTTTCAATGGAGTGTCCATCATTTTTAACACAATCACATGACCCAGCTTATCCAAGCTTTTACTGATACTGACATTATGTTCATTTGTTTGGTAAAAATCAGATGAAAAACGAAGTAGCTACTGATTAATAAAGCAAAATATAGAATTTTTCAATAAATCAAGGCAATAACTGTTGTTAATTTTCTGCTAAAGGTGGTTTTCGAATTTGCTCAAACTTTTACCAATATTAAGTCTGACCAAATTTGGTAAAGATCGGATGCACAATAAAGATGTTAGAGTGTTGACAAGTCAAAATATAGCATTTATCATTAAATCAAGGGCCATAACTCTGTTTTTATTATCCAATATTGTTTGTTTTTTCATCTGAGCTTTCATCGATATTAAGATTCTTGCCAAGTTGGGTAAAGATTAGATGCAAGACAAAGGGTGCTAGAGTGTTGACATCAAAAAGTTGACAGACAGACGATGGACAACCGACCATGGCATAAGCCTAAACAGTAGACCTAAAAACTAACGTAACACCTAAGTTTTCAAACAATCAAATTGCCGTGTGTCCCTTTAATATTCTGATATTTATATATGCAGACATCGTTCAAACAAATGCTGCTGTGTGTTACTAAGCACCTCGCTACAATGTGTTTCATCAAACTGCCTGCAGTGGTTACTTCCCCTTTCTGTTACAGTAACCACTGCCACCACACAAATTTACAAACTCCCCGCAGTGGTTACTTCCCCTTTCTGTTACAGTAGCCTCTGCCACCACACAAATTTATAGCTGAAATCCAGCTAAGTTTAATTTTTTAGTTAAATATTTTTAGGTCAATATTTCAACTTGTTTTGTTCATAATATAGGAAAATAGTGTGAAAAACGGTATCTGGTTACAAAAATAATTTATTTAAATATTTAAACAAATCAATTTTAGCGAATATGAACTCGGTTACTTGTAAACAAACATGTATTCCGTTAAGAACATTACAGAAGCTGTGCGTAAATTTAATAAAGAGATTACACCCAAGCATAGACCTACATACTTATTAAAATCTATGACCCAAGCCAAAACAGGTTGAATGTTTTCAACATCTTCTCGAAGATGATGATGTTATTGCCAATTGCCTGTTGGTTACGGTAAGAGTTTGCTGTACCTAGTGTATCGCCATTTTTTGTAATCACATAGCCTCAGCTATCGTCACGTGATTTGTGTGGTGGCAGGGATTATTGGCTACAATATCACTGCGCGGAGGTTACTAATATTAAAGGAACATATATGTATAAGATAGAGTACCTGAATGCTTTTTCCTGACTAAGTTCACTTTTCATCATCTGTTGTTTCTCCATGATTGGGGTGGCAGTTTTGGGTCGTGGTTTATCTCGTGAGGGTGGGGGTGCACTCGTATTGACGCCATAGCCGAGAGTTATAGGAACTGACATGGACGTGGTGGCCCGACGTCCGGATGTCTGTAGACTGGATTCAGTTTGTGAGAGACCCACTGGAAATTATAAAATACATGCGTAATAATGTATGAAAAACAATTAAAGAGACAATATTCAAGCAGAGAATTATAATAATTTAATAATAAAAAGTCACGTACAAAAAATGCCTATACAATATTACTAATCCATATGCATTTGGCATTATGTAATGACATTAAGAAAGGAACCTTAATAATTGCCTAACCCAGCAAACAAGGTAACATTGCAGACTGATTGTACTGTCAGTTCACAGGCTTAAACTACCTAGAAGACAAACCTAATCATTGGCTAAAGCCATTTTCTATTAATAGATTTGTTTTCACTTACATGCTGAATCACATCTGGAAGAGAAGAGTTTTGTTGAGTGTTTATCTTTGTTAATCATCTCCATGGCTTGTCGACGCTGGGCTGCAGACTGGGCTCGAATCTCCTTCTGCATTCTTAACAAGGTGTGCCTAGGTAATGAATAAATAATAAGGTCATATAGCTCACATATAACAAAATGCGGTGTGAGCTCGAATCTGCTTCTGCATTCTTAACAAGGTGTGCCTAGGTAATGAATAAATAATAACATTTTCACAAAATACAAGAATTACAAAATGTACTACCCATATAACTGAGCAAATTTTATTTAATATATTTGACTTGATTTATACATTATTATTGTTTTCTTCTAGGAGTTGCATGATAGTCGGGTACAATTCCTGTCAACATTAAAGAGGCTCTACATGTATCTCTATGGCCACCAAATGATATAAACTTTACTCAGTCATAAAGAGGACTTTGAATATGCTTCCCCTGTCATTGTTGAAAAACGATAGACTAAAAATGTCTAACTTTTGCAATTCCATTCACTGAAGCCAAATACAGACATTTTCCAATCCTATTCATTTATTATCAGAATTCATCTGAGTAGTTGGGTTGTTCAACTGAAACTCGAATGGCAGGGCAGTCTTTTATTCAAGATTTTATTTTAATCATAAACACCAAATCACAGAAAAAGAATATAATCCATGTTTTTTCAGAGTACTCATAAAATAGCGGCCTTTTACATAAAAGCCCCATCTACCATCTAGCGGTTATACAGATGCAATGGGTAGACTGCAGCCTCGAGTCATGTCCAGATAATTTTATCAGTCAGGCATGTTTCATTGTAGGATAGAGTAAAGCTTCTCCTGTATTCTCTATTCACCCCTGCCTCTCTTTAGGTAGGGGCTGTTCAAACTATTTCTATATGACTTGTGATAATGAGTTCTAAAGCTTCTGCTGCAGGTTTGAATCCCACTGGGAGATTGACCTGTCAAGTGAGAAAGTTTCAATTCTTACGGATGGTGTGAGCTATACAGTACTAGTTCTAACCAAGAAGAATTGGGTGGTCTGCCTCTACCACAAAAAAAAATGACCTAATATGTGCCAAAAATTATGTAAAACACCATTCAAAGAAACAATAAAACAAGAGGTCAATGACCTTGAAGCTCTATTGATTGATTTTGATTTCAGGAAGTAGTCGCTACAAACTTGTTTTTTGAAAATTTATTTTTAGCCGTGGCGACCATTTTGAATTTCCGGCCGACCTGAAATTTTGCTAGGATCAATTAGACATCAAGAGCAACATTTCTGTAAAGTTTCATGAAAATCCGCCAAGTAGTTTCAAAGGAGTAGTCGCTACAAGTTTTTACTATATAACTCTATGTAAACAAAGATGGCCGCTGGCAGCCATGTTTAATGTCGAATCAAAACGATTTTTGACAAGGACCGACATCATGTCATGCTGATCATTTTAGAAAAAGTCCCATATCAATATCTCATAGTTTTCAAGAAGTAGTCGCTACAAACTTATTTATTTTAAATCTATTTTTAGCTGTGGTGGCCATCTTGAATTTCCGGCGAGCCTGAAATTTTTCTAGGATCAACTAGACATCAAGAGCAACATTCCTGCGAAGTTTCATGAACATCCGTCAAGTAGTTTCAGAGGAGTAGTCGCTACAAGTTTTTACTATATAACTCTATGTAACCAAAGATGGCCACTGGCAGCCATGTTTAACGTCTAATCAAAATAATGTTCGACTCGGATCAACATCATGCCATGCTGATCATTTTAGAAAAAGTCCCATATCAATATCACTTATAGTTTTCAAGCAATAGTCGCTACAAACTTATTTTTTAAAAATCTATTTTTAGCTGTGGTGGCCATCTTGAATTTCTGGCCGATCTGAAATTTTGCTAGGATCAATTAGACATCAAGAACAACATTCCTTTGAAGTTTCATGAAAATCCGCCAAGTAGTTTCAGAGAAGTAGTCAAATCAAAACGATTTTCGACAAGGACCAACATCATGTCATACTGATCATTTTAGAAAAAGTCCCATATCAATATCTCTTATAGTTTTGAAGAAGTAGTCGCTACAAACTTATTTATTTTAAATCTATTTTTAGCTGTGGCGGCCATCTTGAATTTCCGGCCGACCTGAAATTTTTCTAGGATCAACTAGACATCAAGAGCAACATTCCTGTGAAGTTTCAACATCCGTCAAGTAGTTTCAGAGGAGTAGTCGCTACAAGCTTTTACTATATAAATTTATGTAACCAAAGATGGCCACTGGTAGCCATGTTTAACGTCGAATCAAAATAATTTTTCACAAGGATCAACATCATGTCATGCTGATCGTTTTAGAAAAAGTCCCATATCAATATCACTTATAGTTTTCAAGAAGTAGTCGCTACAAACTTATTTTTTAAAAATCTATTTTTAGCTGTGACGGCCATCTCGAATTTCTGGCAGATCTGAACTTTTGCTAGGATCAATTAGACATCAAGAGCAACATTCCTGTGAAGTTTCATGACAATCTGTCAAGTAGTTTCAGAGGAGTAGTCGCTACAAGTTTTTACTATATAACTCTATGTAAACAAAGATGGCCGCTGGCAGCCATGTTTAAGGTCGAATCAAAACGATTTTTGAGAAGGACCAACATCATGTCATACTGATCATTTCAGAAAAAGTCCCATATCAATATCACTTATAGTTTTCAAGAAGTAGTCGCTACAAACTTGTATTTTAAAAATCTATTTTTAGCTTTGGTGGCCATCTTGGATTTCACATCAACATGAATTTTTGCCAGGATCAACTAGACTTCATGGGCAACATTTCTGTAAAGTTTTATGAATATCCAGCCAGTAGTTTCAGAGGAGTAGTCGCTACAAATAAAAGTTTACGGACGGACAGACAGACAGACGGACGGATAGACAGACAGACGGACGACGGATGCCGCACCACGGCATAAGCTCTGCTGATCTCTGATCAGAAGAGCTAAAAACTGAATTCAGTTCGGTGGATATGGTCTTGACTTTAGAGGTGCAGACCTCTGCACCATGTGGATTCGCTCCCTGGTGGAGGCATGTCTGATGGGAAACTACATCTTCCATCCCATCTCCCTCTGAGGTTGCTCTCCTAATATAATCTTGCATGTGTTAATAGGACATAAAAACCCATTTCATTTAAGACAGAGATGTACATACAGATAGATTGGTTTCTGTGAAACATCACAACTCCATCCTTATAAATCTAACAAATTTGACTTGTATGTGTGCTGTTGAATTGTTATGTTTTATTATTTTCTGGTTTGTGTCTTTAAAAAGAATGCTCTAGTAATGTGTCAATGTCTACCTTTCGATGACTCTTTCCTGCCAGTTGTTTTCAAATTCTATTCCGTCATTCTTGTACAATTTTTCTGGTGAAACAATCGCCGGGGTACTGAAAGCATATAAAACAGATTAATAAAATAAACTAGATGCCCATGGCAACATGTCGAGCCCGCCAGTTTACAGATATACATTGCGAGGAGACTAGGGTTACAGGTTAGACATTCCTGAAAGCAGCATTGTAAGCTTAGAACATGGAAATGTAAAATAAAATGTGTGCAGTGGTTAAGTTTGAGTTCCTTTATTTGAAAATGACTAAGTACAAAATATTGTATTAATATCTGAAATCATTTGTGCCAAGTAATTTCAAAATTCCTCAATGCATGACAAAGTTATAGCCCGAACAAGATCGGACTGCATGACCTCTAAGTGTGATCTTGACCTTTCAGCCGGAGGCCCGGGTGTTGTACGCGACAAATCATCCTCTTGTGGTGATCATTTGTGCCAAGTTATTTCAAAATCCCTCTGCATGACAAAGTTACAGCCTGGACAAGATCAGACTGCATGAACTGCATGACCTCTAAGTGTAACCTTGACCTTTGAGCTGGAGACCTGGGTGTTGCGCATAAGAATTCGTCCTCTTATGGTGATCATTTCCGCCAAGTAATTTCAAAATTCCTCAATGCATGACAAAGTTATAGCCCGAACAAGTTCGGACTGCATGACCTCTAAGTGTGATCTTGACCTTTCAGCCGGAGGCCCGGGTGTTGTACGCGACAAATCATCCTCTTGTGGTGATCATTTGTGCCAAGTTATTTCAAAATCCCTCTGCATGACAAAGTTACAGCCTGGACAAGATCAGACTGCATGAACTGCATGACCTCTAAGTGTAACCTTGACCTTTGAGCTGGAGACCTGGGTGTTGCGCATAAGAATTCGTCCTCTTATGGTGATCATTTCCGCCAAGTAATTTCAAAATTCCTCAATGCATGACAAAGTTATAGCCCGAACAAGATCGGACTGCATGACCTCTAAGTGTGATCTTGACCTTTCAGCCGGAGGCCCGGGTGTTGTACGCGACAAATCATCCTCTTGTGGTGATCATTTGTGCCAAGTTATTTCAAAATCCCTCTGCATGACAAAGTTACAGCCTGGACAAGATCGGACTGCATGAACTGCATGACCTCTAAGTGTAACCTTGACCTTTGAGCTGGAGGCCTGGGTGTTGCGCATAAGAATTCGTCCTCTTATGGTGATCATTTCCGCCAAGTAATTTCAAAATTCCTCAATGCATGACAAAGTTATAGCCCGAACAAGATCGGACTGCATGACCTCTAAGTGTGATCTTGACCTTTCAGCCGGAGGCCCGGGTGTTGTACGCGACAAATCATCCTCTTGTGGTGATCATTTGTGCCAAGTTATTTCAAAATCCCTCTGCATGACAAAGTTACAGCCTGGACAAGATCGGACTGCATGAACTGCATGACCTCTAAGTGTAACCTTGACCTTTGAGCTGGAGGCCTGGGTGTTGCGCATAAGAATTCGTCCTCTTATGGTGATCATTTCCGCCAAGTAATTTCAAAATCCCTTGATGCATGACCAGGTTACAGCCCGGGCAAGATCGGACCACATGAACTGCATAAGTGTGATCTTGACCTGGAGCTGGAGGCTCGGGTGTTGAACACGACTCATCGTCCTCTTGTGGTGATCATAAGTGCCAAGTTATTTCAAAATCCCTCAAAGCATTACAAAGTTATAGCCCGGACAAGATCTGAAGCATGCGGCACAGAGGCATGCACATACACCAAACCGTCATTGTGACAACTATGACGAGCTATCCACAAGCGGGCTCGACAATAAAAAGCTATGTATGAGCATAGGTTTAATATAACAAAAGAAAAATAAAGACACCATATCTTTTCAGCAAATTGTTGCATTTTGTACAGGTCAAGTTGAGAGAATTTGTTTTAGAAATGAGCGTGAAAGGGAGACTTTTATATGTATTTTTGTTTTCATGCTTATTTTAGGGTTATTTACTTTGGAATTATTATACATTTTATGATAAATGAATGTTGTTTAATGGCTCATCAGTATAGGTTATTTAGAACCGCCCCAGGGAGAGGGGAAGGATACATAGGAATCCGGGAACCTGCCTTTCTATTATTATCGAATAGATTCCTATGGTTCTTTAACATGCTCAGAGGATAGATGGATACACGGGACTGCCCGGTTTATGTCCCCATCCGACGGACGAGGCTAAGGGAAAGTGTCTTGCCCAAGAACACACCAACGGAACTCAGTGGCACCATGGAGGATTGAACCTGGGGCCTCCGGTTACAAATCCTCGGTGCTACCGACTGCGCCACGCCAGCCCTATATATATACATTTTATGCAAAACTTTTGAAGCATACATGCATGTACTCAAATACTTAAAATGCACATTTTAAGTTGGCGATTTTAAGCAGTATTTATTCATTTTTTACCACCATAGAAGGGGCATAGAAGGGAGTGTTTTCTCTTGTTTGTCTGTACATTCCATCCATCTGTTCGATCATAAAAATCCTTCAAACTTGAATTTTATTTGGCTACATTTCTAAGTTCTTGATTTGTCGAATTTCAGATACCTTCACCTCTTTGATTCCGGTTATTTTTTAGCCTATTTTCTGAGTTTCTAATAGCTCAAAATTTTCAATCTTAATGTGAAATTTTCATTCATACCAAAAGTAGGTCACCATGACCTAATCTTTACACTTCAATAATGGTTAAGATGTTTCATAAGCTATGTTTCAAAATTATAAAGACTCAGACTCTTCTATGACATAAAACACCATTCAAACAAACAAACAAATCTTCAGACTCTATATTCAGATACGTCTACATGAGGACTATATAATCATACCAAAAGTAGGTCAACAGGACAGATTTAACCTTGTTTTAACAATTTATTGATGCCATTGACTGACTCCATTTCAAAGTCATTCGTAATTTGATTGTTTAACTTCAAACACAGATACATCTGTACCAGTCCTAAACATAACAACTGTAGGCGACCTTGATTGACCACAATGAATGTTTTTATGATCTATTCATTCTGGTCTAGGTTTAAGAAATAAAATATTTCCAGCGGGTTTATATTGTCCCAGATCAATACCTGGTGGGCGGGACTTGAAGACCATCGATACCAAGGCCCTAGGCCCGCGGTTTCGATGTGTTTCAAGTCCCAACCACCAGGTTTTGAGCTCGCACAATATAAACCCGCTGGAAATATTTTATTTTTTATCTGACATGGATTTTTATGAATTTTATGTTTTGTCGAAACATCCGTTATAAAATCCTGATTATATAAGCTTTTCCATCGCTTAATGGAAGGCAGGACCACGTAATGTTCTATTAAGAAACAACAATTCCATCTCCAACAATGGTCTTATTTTGAATCTAAAATGCAAAGTGGGGCATCCCTGTCCCAGACAAATCTTCAGTTGTTTTTGTTTTTTAATTCTTGTTACAAATCATGCACAAAAAAAAAAGAAAAAAAAGATTTTCTTCCTGCTGGAGACTTGGCAGGTATGAAAGAAACAAGGAAAATCAAGGAAATATTTAAAAGTAACTCACCCCGGTAGATTCTGGTACTTCTTCAATGCCTCTTCAAAGGCAGACTGTAGATCCTAGAAATGGAAAATAACATATTGTTAATTAGCTTTGATAACATGCATGAGAGCATTACTATAGACTATGTACTTGAAAATGAAAGAACAAATACTGCACAATAAATTGCAGCAAATAAAAAGTAATTAAAAACTGTACTGATATTAAAGGGTCACAGGGCATAATTGATTTTTTTTAAAATCTATTTTGGCATTCTGTTAAGTTTTCTACATAAATCTTATGTTTGCATATTACTAACTGTTGATTTAACCGAATCAAAAATATGTTTAAACTTATGGTAGAATGATAAAGAAATCATTGACAACTTCAAATGTCTTATTGTTTTATTTAATTATATACAGGTTAAAATGATAATGGATAAATAAATCAAGATGTTAATTTTAATGCTGGATAAATACTTCAAGATTGCCATGCGTCCCTTTAAACAGAAGTATAGCAGAAACTTCTGTCATGATTTGAGAGTTTTACTTTCTAAAGTTACTTCTTTTAATAATGCAAAAAAGGGCATGTCACGTTATTTTAGGTGAACAGTATATTACTTTTCAAGCCGCTATGGAACAACTTAATTGCCTCACAATTGATCAGCGAATTATACTTCAAAAGGCCAAATTCATGTATAGAGTTTCGAACAATACTGCCCCTTCATATATTTCCGATATGTTTACTACTCGTAATTCAACTGACAGAAGTCTTCGATCACTAACTGATACTAATTTTAGTATTCCTAAGCCTAATCGGGAACTTTTCAAGGGCAGCATGTCTTACTCCGGGACCATTTTATGGAATAATATTCCAGAGCACATTCAGAAGTGTGCAACAATGAAACGTTTTACAAACAATTGCATGAAATGGATAAAGGAAAAACAACATTAAACTCGATATAGATATCATCTCATCTTATTATTGTGTAAATATCGTTCAAACTACCACCACCAACAATGTTATTATGTTTACATATATCTTATGTATCTTGCCTTTCTTGTATTTTGTATCATGTATTTGTTATAGAGGGCCCCAAGGAAGATTAGTATAAACTAATTGGGTCACCCTCGATAAATAAAGACTTTCATTCATTCATTCATTCAAATCCACTATTCAGTGCATTGGTACTACAGACGAATTATTGACCCTAAATTTATATTTAAGGTGTGCTATAAACTGTATCTTATACTTGCATAATAATAAAATTGAAAAAGATTATACCTTATATTTGCCTGACAGACTTGAACGATATACTAATTATCTGATTTCTTGCATGATATAATAATTACCTTTGATACTGTCTAGACAGATCATAACCTTAATAATAATAGCAACACTGAAATTATTTTTAAATGTTTCCACACACACAACAATGTTAATATATCATTAAATTAATAATTAAATGTCAGTTTCTTAAATATATAATTATAGAAACTGATGGTAATAATTTGCAATCATTTCATTAATACAAAAATATACTTACTAATTTCTAAATGATCACACATTACTTTATTAATTAAATATTTAAAAAAATCTCTATTATCGTTCTATATTGCTGCAGCACTAATATCTTTTTTAAAAACATAAATTCACACAAGTTTAAAAACATTCATTTACAACTATACAGCTATGTCTCGTGTAGAGAATATTTGATACAGATCATGCAATGTCTTGTCAAATAGAGAAAAGATTTATTCATGTTCGACATAATAGTACTTGCTCTAATTACAAAGGTTCACTTCAATTGGTTAGCCAATATGTGTTTATGCCAACGTCAATGGAGCCTTTATCCAAAATACACGTCATTATAGTCATTATCGATATAAGTGTACCAAATAATACCAGCAGGTTCTGTATGTTTTACAATGGTCATTGTGGATTAGACAAAACTTTTAAGTTCAATGACTGTTCTATTCTGTACTCTCACTATTGAAATAAGCAGAATATGTAAAAGGATTATTTCTATACCGAACATGAAAATACCTTTTTTACAATATTTACAAAATGGCTGCTCAGCATGACAACAATGGAAAACATATTTTAGTATATAAGTACTATATATCCTAAAGGAAAAAGAAACATAACTCTGTGTTTATAATCAAATATCTTTACATGCACGATACGAAAAAAAAAAACACAATAATTTTATTTCAATACACAGTATTAATTTTAATAGAAAATACGGTGGAGGTATCGGCGGCGACTTTCAATCACTCGTAGATTAATCAGAGATTATTTGAACAAACAAAACTGCTTAATATTGTCCATAAAAAGTTTTTCTTCCTTAAGTACAGTATACCCCCATTTAAACGCTCCCTAGGGGCACTGCATTTTACAAAGGGACGCGTTTGTATCAGACCATCAAAAATAAAATAAAAAAATAGCCTTATATGTTTACTGAGGATGCGGGGAGTGTTTATACAGGGTGTATATATATATATACAGGGTGTATATATATATATATATAAGGGTGAGAAAATACATACATCTACAAAATACCTTTCAAAAAAAAATGAAAGACATGCATGATATAAAAAAATCATTCTGGTCAAAACTTGTCTAATTCCATATTTATATTAAAGTACAAAATAATAGTACTACTAGGCTATTTGACAGTCTAATCTACAGATTGATGTTTTTGGCAAAGTTTGGAATAATATTATAAGAAGAAGGATTAACTGTATTAATGACATAATTTGTAAACACAATACTTTGTATGCCCGATATCAATAGAGAATGGCTGACATTTAAGAAACGCACTAGAAATGAGTCCATGAAATGTAGACCAGCGTTTTAGACAGTAGGACAGAAGCAGCATTTAACTCCGACAGTGCCTTCAACTTTCAAGGACATTTTTATTTACTGCGAATTCAAGTTGAAAAGAGCTAGGGTATAAGTTTCCTCTTTTTGTTATTAGGTCTGTGTCTGTATGTATCTGTGTATTCAGTTTGAAGGCCTGACAAGTGTATAAACTACATGCCTGTTTCATTGTCGCTATAGACATACACTATTTACTATAGACATATACTATTTACCAAGGGTGGGTGGGGTTGGTCTTCATATAACACCTATTACATGATAATCAGTATATGGTTCTTATATAAAATGTTTATATAAGAATCATATAAGTATCATACGAGAATCATACAAGTAGCATATAAGTATCATATAAGTATCATATAAGAATCATATGAGTATCATATAAGAATCATATAAGTATCACATAAGTATCATATAAGTATCATATAAGTATCATATAAGAATCATATAAGTATCATATAAGTATCATATAAATATCATATAAGAATCATATATTAGAATCATATAAGTATCATATAAGTATCATATAAGTAGCATATGAGTATCATATAAGAATCATATAAGTCATATAAGTATCATATAAGTATCATATAATAATCATATAAGTATCATATGAGTATCATATAAGAACCATATAAGAATCATATAAGAATCATATAAGAATCATCTGAGTATCATATATCATATAAGAATCATATAAGAATCATATGAGTATAATATAGGTATCATATGAGTATCATATAAGTATCATATAAGTACCATATGAGAATCATATAAGTATCATATAAGAATCATATGAGTATAATATAGGTATCATATGAGTATCATATAAGTATCATATAAGTATCATATAAGAATCATATAAGTATCATATAAGAATCGTATAAGTATCATATAAGAATCATATAAGTATCATATAACAATCATATAAGATTAATATGAGTATTACATAAGTATCATATAAGTGTCATATAAGTATCATATAAGAACCATATGAGTATCATATAAGTATCATATAAAATTCATGAAAGATTCATGTAAGAATCATGTAAAAATCATATAAGAATCATATGAGTATAATATAGGTATCATATGAGTATCATATAAGTATCATATAAGTACCATATGAGAATCATATAAGTATCATATAAGAATCATATGAGTATCATATAAGAATCATATAAGAATCATATAAGTAGCATATAAGTAGCATATAATAATCATATAAGTATCATATGAGTATCATATAAGAACCATATAAGAATCATATGAGTATAATATAGGTATCATATGAGTATCATATAAGTATCATATAAGTACCATATGAGAATCATATAAGTATCATATAAGAATCATATGAGTATAATATAGGTATCATATGAGTATCATATAAGTATCATATAAGTATCATATAAGAATCATATAAGTATCATATAAGAATCGTATAAGTATCATATAAGAATCGTATAAGTATCATATAACAATCATATAAGATTAATATGAGTATTACATAAGTATCATATAAGTGTCATATAAGTATCATATAAGAACCATATGAGTATCATATAAGTATCATATAAAATTCATGAAAGATTCATGTAAGAATCATGTAAAAATCATATAAGAATCATATGAGTATAATATAGGTATCATATGAGTATCATATAAGTATCATATAAGTACCATATGAGAATCATATAAGTATCATATAAGAATCATATGAGTATCATATAAGAATCATATAAGAATCATATAAGTAGCATATAAGTAGCATATAAGTAGCATATAAGAACCATATGAGTATCATATGAGTATCATATAAGTAGCATATAAGTAGCATATAAGAACCATATGAGTATCATATAAGTATCATATAAGTGTCATATAAGTATCATATAAGAACCATATAAGAACCATATGAGTATCATATAAGTATCATATAAGATTCATGAAAGATTCATGTAAGAATCATGTAAAAATCATGTAAGAATCATGTAAGAATCATGTAAGAATCATATAATAATCATATAAGAATCAGATGGGTATCGAATAAGAATCATATAAGAATCATGTAAGAATCATATAAGTATCATATAAGTATCATATATCATATAAGAATCATATACGAATCATATAAGAATCATGTAAGAATCATATAAGTATCATATAAGTATCATATATCATATAAGAATCATATACGAATCATATGAGTATCATATATCATATAAGTATCATATAAGAACCATATGAGTATCATATGAGTATCATATAAGTATCATATAAGTAGCATATAAGTAGCATATAAGAACCATATGAGTATCATATAAGTATCATATAAGTGTCATATAAGTATCATATAAGAACCATATGAGTATCATATAAGTATCATATAAGATTCATGAAAGATTCATGTAAGAATCATGTAAAAATCATGTAAGAATCATGTAAGAATCATATAAGATTCATATAAGAATCAGATGAGTATCATATCAGAATCATATAAGAATCATATACGAATCATATAAGTATCATATATCATATAAGTATCATATAAGAACCATATGAGTATCATATGAGTATCATATAAGTATCATATAAGTAGCATATAAGTAGCATATAAGAACCATATGAGTATCATATAAGTATCATATAAGTGTCATATAAGTATCATATAAGAACCATATAAGAACCATATGAGTATCATATAAGTATCATATAAGATTCATGAAAGATTCATGTAAGAATCATGTAAAAATCATGTAAGAATCATGTAAGAATCATATAAGATTCATATAAGAATCAGATGAGTATCATATAAGAATCATATAAGAATCATGTAAGAATCATATAAGTATCATATAAGTATCATATATCATATAAGAATCATATACGAATCATATAAGAATCATGTAAGAATCATATAAGTATCATATAAGTATCATATATCATATAAGAATCATATACGAATCATATAAGTATCATATATCATATAAGAATCATATACGAATCATATAAGAATCATGTAAGAATCATATAAGTATCATATAAGTATCATATATCATATAAGAATCATATACGAATCATATAAGTATCATATATCATATAAGTATCATATAAGAACCATATGAGTATCATATAAGTATCATATAAGATTCATAAAAGATTCATGTAAGAATCATGTAAGAATCATGTAAGAATCATGTAAGTATCATATAAGAATCATATAAGAATCATATAAGTATCATATAACAATCATATAAGATTAATATGAGTATTACATAAGTATCATATAAGTGTCATATAAGTATCATATAAGAACCATATGAGTATCATATAAGTATCATATAAAATTCATGAAAGATTCATGTAAGAATCATGTAAAAATCATATAAGAATCATATGAGTATAATATAGGTATCATATGAATATCATATAAGTATCATATAAGTACCATATGATAATCATATAAGTATCATATAAGTATCATATTAGTATCATATAAGAATCATATAAGAATCATATAAGTAGCATATAAGTAGCATATAAGAACCATATGAGTATCATATAAGTATCATATAAGTAGCATATAAGTATCATATAAGTAGCATAAAAGTAGCATATAAGTAGCATATAAGAACCATATGAGTATCATATGAGTATCATATAAGTAGCATATAAGTAGCATATAAGTAGCATATAAGAACCATATGAGTATCATATAAGTATCATATAAGTGTCATATAAGTATCATATAAGAACCATATAAGAACCATATGAGTATCATATAAGTATCATATAAGATTCATGAAAGATTCATGTAAGAATCATGTAAAAATCATGTAAGAATCATGTAAGAATCATATAAGAATCATATAAGAATCAGATGGGTATCGTATAAGTAGCATATAAGTAGCATATAAGTAGCATATAAGAACCATATGAGTATCATATAAGTATCATATAAGTAGCATATAAGTAGCATATAAGTAGCATATAAGAACCATATGAGTATCATATGAGTATCATATAAGTAGCATATAAGTAGCATATAAGAACCATATGAGTATCATATAAGTATCATATAAGTGTCATATAAGTATCATATAAGAACCATATAAGAACCATATGAGTATCATATAAGTATCATATAAGATTCATGAAAGATGCATGTAAGAATCATGTAAAAATCATGTAAGAATCATATAAGAATCATGTAAGAATCATATAAGTATCATATAAGTATCATATATCATATAAGAATCATATACGAATCATATAAGAATCATGTAAGAATCATATAAGTATCATATAAGTATCATATATCATATAAGAATCATATAAGAATCATATAAGTATCATATATCATATAAGTATCATATAAGAACCATATGAGTATCATATGAGTATCATATAAGTATCATATAAGTAGCATATAAGTAGCATATAAGAACCATATGAGTATCATATAAGTATCATATAAGTGTCATATAAGTATCATATAAGAACCATATAAGAACCATATGAGTATCATATAAGTAACGAATCATATAAGTATCATATATCATATAAGTATCATATAAGAACCATATGAGTATCATATGAGTATCATATAAGTATCATATAAGTAGCATATAAGTAGCATATAAGAACCATATGAGTATCATATAAGTATCATATAAGTGTCATATAAGTATATTATAAGAACCATATAAGAACCATATGAGTATCATATAAGTATCATATAAGATTCATGAAAGATTCATGTAAGAATCATGTAAAAATCATGTAAGAATCATGTAAGAATCATATAAGATTCATATAAGAATCAGATGAGTATCATATAAGAATCATATAAGAATCATGTAAGAATCATATAAGTATCATATAAGTATCATATATCATATAAGAATCATATACGAATCATATAAGAATCATGTAAGAATCATATAAGTATCATATAAGTATCATATATCATATAAGAATCATATACGAATCATATAAGTATCATATATCATATAAGAATCATATACGAATCATATAAGAATCATGTAAGAATCATATAAGTATCATATAAGTATCATATATCATATAAGAATCATATACGAATCATATAAGTATCATATATCATATAAGTATCATATAAGAACCATATGAGTATCATATAAGTATCATATAAGATTCATAAAAGATTCATGTAAGATTCATGTAAGAATCATGTAAGAATCATGTAAGTATCATATAAGAATCATATAAGAATCAGATGAGTATCATATAAGAATCATATAAGAATCATGTAAGAATCATATAAGTATCATATAAGTATCATATATCATATAAGAATCATATACGAATCATATAAGAATCATGTAAGAATCATATAAGTATCATATAAGTATCATATAAGTATCATATATCATATAAGAATCATATAAGTATCATATATCATATAAGTATCATATAAGAACCATATGAGTATCATATAAGTATCATATAAGAACCATATGAGTATCATATAAGTATCATATAAGATTCATAAAAGATTCATGTAAGAATCATGTAAGAATCATATAAGTATCATATAAGAATCATATATCATATAAGAATCATATACGAATCATATACGAATCATATAAGTATCATATAAGAATCATATGTGTATCATATGAGAATCATATAAGAATCATATAAATATCATATAAGAATCATATAAGTATCATATAAAAATCATATAAAAGCTTTTAAAAAAAAAATGAGAATTGTATGAAAATGTGTGTTTTAAAAATGAAACTTTTATGAATTGATTATCAAATGAAAATTATATGAAACTCATATTATATGAATATCATATGATAGGTTTTATATGAGAATCCTATGTGGCTCCTTTTATATAAGTATCATATGATTCTCATATGAGGATGTTATCATGTTTATTATATATAGTAAAATTGCCTTTGTAGTGGTCTGGGGACTTTTGCAACAGATGTTTTAATGACAAGTTTGTGAATAAAAAATATACCTTTTGAAAAAATAATAAACTCATTTTTAATAAAAGTGTAATCTAGTTTTCAGTGATTAAAGCAGACCTGTATCCTTCCTCTCATAAAGCAAGTTCATCATAAAAGGGTAAATAATAATGGCATGTTGTATTTGACAGGTCCAATTAGAGTAGGTTATAACATTTTTATTCTTATCAGTGTATGATCGAAGAGGATACTATGCCTTAACCAACAGTTGCAGCGCTCCATATTTAAGGATGTATGCAACATTTTTACTTTATATAAATATATCTTGATTCTGCAGTCTTAAACAGCGGAGCCTCATGTTCCTAGTTATGAATTCTGGAATGCTACTTGTCCTAACGGTCACTGACCCAAGCTGCTGAATTATCAAATTGAATTTAAATGACAAACTGAAAAATACGTTATTCTTATATATCTGGTCAAAGTCTTTTTGGATAAATAAACAACTATAACAAAGGTATGAAATCGATAAATTGGTTAGAAATTTGATGAAAGGACACGAATATACCCCCTTTTAACTTTGACCCACACCATTAAACCTTGACATTTATGATAAGAATCTCAACACATAATCCTGTTGACATTAACCTTTCCATTAATTATTATCTTACTCCTTCTACTGGTTATCCAGACCCATCACCGATTCAAATCACAGACCTAAAACAAAAATGTGTCTCCCTGTGTGACCACGACCTTGACAATAAAGGCCAATGACACAAATTATAATGTTCAAACATTTTTTATCATGCTCATTCAAGGTTTTCTTCATGACAAATGTGGAAACGCGGCTCCATCGTAAATGGAGTGTCTAAAATAGAATTTGCAGCATTCTCCATATTTTATCATGATGTAAATGGCATGTTCATTCTTGTTTGGTACCATATAACCTTTCTTGTGTTGATGTGCTGTAAAACCCCAATTCAATTCAATTCAAAATCCCTTCACTTGTTGATGTCACAAGTGGACACAAAAAAAAACACTTTTAACCTTTATCCTCCAGTGTGACCTTGACCTTGATGACAGGATTCTGGGAGTTGTTCATGTCCTTTGGTTGACATTATCTCTTTCAGTAAATTATCATCAAAGTTCCTCAACTAGATAAAATTATCAGGAGGAAAAGACAATACCTAATGTTGATCTTTGACCCCAGGGCTACCTTGACCTTGAAGATAGTGTCATGGGAGATTGTTGTGACAAATCAAGATAAACACAACGTAAAACTATATTATTCATCATAATTACTCTACCTGTTGAAGTTTTACATCGACACAACCCTGCCCAAACCCCCATCCCCACCCCCACCACACCAAGCGTGACCTAGGAAACTAGGAGTGGTTGTCACATGACATCTTCATGTTGGAACTAACATTTCTGTTTTCAAGTTCCTCAACTCTTTCAAAGTTACAAAAATACAATCTCTTTACCTTTAACCCCCAGTGTGATCGTGACTTTAACCTTGATGACAGGGGCCTACCAGTTGTTTACGTTAAACAATTATGTTGATATTTATAATCAAAATCCTTGACCTGGTTCAAAGGTTACGGAGTAGAAATATAAAAAAATATCCACTTTTGAACTTTGTTGTAGAGGAAACATGTTCTTATCCTTTGACACTTTAGAAATGGATATATTGTTAAACAAAACTTTTGGAACTTCTATGAGTGTTTTATTTTATCTTCTGAAATAGTATAGAAAAGCAATTAGTGGTGTGCAATCTTATATTTACAATGCAGTGTAATACCTCCAATCAGCAGCTTTTTTTTTCCATTTTTTTCATTTGCAAAAGCTGTGATAATGTGCAGCAAATGCATGCGTATAACGGTACTCAAACAAGCGGCAATGGTTAGATGGATGAGATGGGGAGACATCTATAGCAGGAACACTTTGCAAGATCTGTTCTTTATCAATATTGTTTTATGCCCCACCAAGAAAGAGGAGTGGGCATAATATTGTGTTAGTGTTAAACCCTTGTTTGTCCTCTCTCTATCCATCCATCCTTGTTTATCCTCTCTCTATCCATCCATCCTTGTTTATCCTCTCTCTATCCATCCATCCAAAAAATGCTTTACTTTCAAGCTTTTTTGTTAAGCCTATATCTCAGACACAGGAAGCCATAGGGCTTTCAAGCTTCATATTCATCTACATGAGAGCAGTATGTTCCATTTTCTAGTTGTTAAAGGAAGAAATTGCACATAATTTTGAGGTGCTTTGGACTTCTCAGACACAATTAAAATAAAACCTATATAAGTTATATATCAATGAACTAAGCATTTTTCAAAATTGATTGAGAAATATAAAAAAAAAAATACCCGAAAGTAAATTTTGATAAAATTCTGCTCCATCAAAATTTATAGATTTTACTTCTTTTTTTTTCTTGTTTTCTAAATTTTGATGGAAAAATGATTTAACTGTGTTAGATACATCAAAGTTAAAAAGTTAAGACACTCTGAAATTTTATTGCAAAATATTAAACCCCACTGTCCCAGCAAAGACAGAGTTTAGGAAAAAAATTGAGCTGTAAAATATTTGTATTTTTTATTTAGCATTAAAAATTTCAGTTCCAATTTTACATATTTCATGTAAGTGTTGTCAAAACTGTTCGTGTAAATGCTGAAAACTTTTGAATGAAACATGTGCCCCAAACTGTAGTTCTTCCTATCCTGTGTAAAAGGTTATTGTTTAACACATTTTGGTACAGAGTATTTATAACAAGAAAACAGTGCCACGGGTTTTGATAAACAGCCCTAAAAACAGTTTATCATAAGAAAAAATTATCATTTACATAATAAAACAGTGTGATATACAAAGAAAATGTCTCCTTGTATATGATTTCCCTTTTCATCAGCATATATTTTTCTGTCAATGGGAGTATAAATCATATGGTTAATTCCAAATCAACACACAAACGTTATAATATTGCTGTACATGCATGTTAACAAGCTTGTTTATATCACGCCTGAAACTCACGCATTTCAGAAAATAACAGTTCACAAATTTTTACTAGAAACGTTACATGGGGGAAAACATGTTTAATTGTGTCAGAAATATTATTTAAGATCATTTATAAAATTCTTTCATTTAAAGAAGTAATTTTCAACAAGAGGTCAATGACCTTGAAGCTCTACTGATTGATTTTGATTTCAGGAAGTAGTCGCTACAGACTTGTTTTTTGAAAATCTATTTTTAACCGTTGCGGCCATCTTGAATTTCCGGCCGACCTGAAATTTTGCTAAGATCAATAAGACATTAAGAGCAACATTCCTGTGAAGTTTCATGAAAATCCATCAGGTAGTTTCAAAGAAGTAGTCGCTACAAGTTTTCATTATATAACTCTATGTAAACAAAGCAGCCATGTTTAAGGTCAAATCAAAACGATTTTCGACAAGGACCAACATCATGTCATACTGATCATTTTAGAAAAAGTCCCATATCAATATCTCTTATTGTTTTGAAGAAGTAGTCGCTACAAACTTATTTATTTTAAATCTATTTTTAGCTGTGGCGGCCATCTTGAATTTCCGGCCGACCTGAAATTTTTCTAGGATCAACTAGACATCAAGAGCAACATTCCTGTGAAGTTTCATGAACATCCGTCAAGTAGTTTCAGAGGAGTAGTCGCTACAAGTTTTTACTATATAACTCTATGTAACCAAAGATGGCCACTGGCAGCCATGTTTAACGTCGAATCAAAATAATTTTCCACAAGGATCTACATCATGTCATGCTGATCATTTTAGAAAAAGTCCCATATCAATATCACTTATAGTTTTCAAGAAGTAGTCGCTACAAACTTATTTTTTAAAAATCTATTTTTAGCTGTGACGGCCATCTTGAATTTCCGGCCGACCTGAAATTTTTCTAGGATCAATCAGACATCAAGAGCAACATTCCTGTAAAGTTTCATGACAATCCGCCAAGTAGTTTCAGAGAAGTAGTCGCTACAAGTTTTTACTATATAACTCTATGTAAACAAAGATGGCCGCTGGCAGCCATGTTTAACGTTGAATCAAAACAAATTTTGACTAGGATCAACATCATGTCATGCTGATCATTTTAGAAAAAGTCCCATATCAATATCACTTATAGTTTTCAAGAAGAAGTCGCTACAAACTTGTATTTTAAAACTCTATTTTTAGCTTTGGCGGCCATCTTGGATTTCACATCAACATGAATTTTTGCTAGGATCAACTAGACTTTATGGGCAACATTTCTGTAAAGTTTCATGAATATCCATCCAGTAGTTTCAGCTGTGAAGTCGCTACACGTTTTTACTATATAACTCTATGTAAACAAAGATGGCCGCTGGCAGCCATGTTTAACGTTGAATCAAAACGATTTTTGACTTGGATCAACATCATGTCATGCTGATCATTTTAGAAAAAGTCCCATATCAATATCACTTATAGTTTTCAAGAAGAAGTCGCTACAAACTTGTATTTTAAAACTCTATTTTTAGCTTTGGCGGCCATCTTGGATTTCACATCAACATGAATTTTTGCTAGGATCAACTAGACTTTATGGGCAACATTTCTGTAAAGTTTCATGAATATCCATCCAGTAGTTTCAGCTGTGAAGTCGCTACAAGTTTTTACTATATAACTCTATGTAAACAAAGATGGCCGCTGGCAGCCATGTTTAACGTTGAATCAAAACGATTTTTGACTAGGATCAACATCATGTCATGCTGATCATTTTAGAAAAAGTCCCATATCAATATCACTTATAGTTTTCAAGAAGAAGTCGCTACAAACTTGTATTTTAAAACTCTATTTTTAGCTTAGGCGGCCATCTTGGATTTCACATCAACATGAATTTTTGCTAGGATCAACTAGACTTTATGGGCAACATTTCTGTAAAGTTTCATGAATATCCATCCAGTAGTTTCAGCTGTGAAGTCGCTACAAATAAAAGTTTACGGACAGACAGACGGACAGACGGACAGACGGACGGACGGACGGACGACGGACTCCGCACCACGGCATAAGCTCTGCTGATCTCTGATCAGTAGAGCTAAAAATGAATCAACATGATATTCAAAGTTTTATTGAACGTTTTAATTACTAAACAGTTCTTTAGTTAATAAAACACCTTAGTATTAATAGTTCACCATAATTATGTCCTTGGAAACATGAACATGGTTACCAAATACAAGTCTAGTTGTAAAAGCTTTACATACAAGCTGCGCAGTATTAGCAACACACGCTTTTATACATTGCCTTCCAAACAGGCAGACAGACAGACAGACAGACACATGAACAGACCATGATTGAAAATGTGGCTCCAAACTTTTGAATAGTTTATGTGTAACAACTTACCTATACAAAATTAACACATGCTTGCTGTGACAATTATTTCAATTTGAATTCGTAATGTCAACATTTGTATTTGCTGTTAGTTGAATGAACTACATCGCTAATAATCTCACCATTTCTTTATTGAGAAATAAGTTGATGTCAAAACACTTAACTAGAAAGGTAAATTTGGTCGGATGAAACCATTACACTAAGATAACAGACAGCCAAATGTTTGTGCACATTTCCAATGCCGCGGCAAGACTTACTTCTAGATGGTCTGGGAGTTCCACAATGAACTCCAGCTGTACATAATAGTGGAAGAAATCAATGCTAGCTTGTAATAACGTCATAAATTACCGGTAGTGGAAGATGCCATATTCTCTCGTTTTTAATCATATATGAGATATGTGTTGTCCTCATGTGACATAACTCTTTCTTGCATACTGGATAAGGTTATTTGCATTTTACATGGGTGATGGAAAGCCTGATCTTACACATGGGGGCAGGTAAAAGTCAACATTTGCATGACGTCATTGTGCAAAAATAAAACGCATGCAAAGCCTTAGTTATTGGCGATCAATGCACAAAATGTCATTGATATGCAAGAAAAAGAATCAATCATGGGAATCCGGTTCAGATAGGGAATTCCAACTCTCTGAGGACCGAGGCTCTGCAAAAACAAGTATGCCTTGTGTTTGAATTTCCGATCTTTACCGGATAACCATGAACGATATTTATAATCTTACATGAGACGTTACGTCTGCACACTGACGGCGCCATATTCTGATGTCAAATCAAATGCAGCCATTAAAGTTACTGATTGTTTTATGCCTGTAATGGAGAATTATTATCCATCATGAGTTTATTGATGTGAATTTGGGAAACTCCACCCTAAGGATCAGAAATGCAACCAGAGACTCAACAGAGCCTTACCCATGGTCGCAATTGTGACCCCTCGGTGAGATTTCCCTATCTCACATGGATACTCATGAGGGATTCTTATAATCTTTTAACTGTAAATGAATAACATCTTTCTTCCTGTTCAACACATGTTCTGATAAATTGGGACGGACTCCTTAAAAGGTGCTGCAGGTTCAAGCATGTTACCAATGAAGTCTGAACACATACCAGGTAGAGGTCTGCTGCAAATGTGGAGTTTGAACTCATACCAGATGGGACGAAATCTGTTAGCATCTACATTCAGTAAATGAAAAGTGTTACTTGCCCAAACTCATTAAGATATTGAAAAGAGGTCATGCAGACTGAATATATGTAGTATTTAATATCAATAAAATATTAATATTGCTATTCTTGACCATTAAGACCATTTACACTGCATCAGTTTATAAAATGAATAAAACCACAGTTCCACTTACAACATACGCTTTATTTACAGTAAAAAGTTAAGGAAACATATATAATTAATGGGAACATCAATATTGTGGGAAGCGGTTGTCTTCATAACATAACAAGGGAACAACAGTTGGGTTCTACATTGATAATGTAGCTAGGAAATCCTTGGTCATGTGGAATGTAGCTAGGTTTGTCTTGGTCATGTGGAATGTAGCTAGGTTTTTCTTGGTCAAGTGGAATGTAGCTAGGTTTTTCTTGGTCAAGTGGAATGTAGCTAGGTTTTTATTGGTCATGTGGAATGTAGCTAGGTTTTTCTAGGTCATGTGGAATGTAGCAAGGTTTTTCTTGGTCATGTGGAATGTAGCTAGGTATTTCTAGGTCAAGTGGAATGTAGCTATGTTTTTCTTGGTCATGTAGAATGTAGCTAGGTTTTTCTAGATCATGTGGAATGTAGCTAGGTCTTTCTTGGTCATGTGGAATGTAGCTAGGTTTTTCTTGGTCATGTGGAATGTAGCCAGGTTTTTCTTGGTCATGTGGAATGTAGCTAGGTTTTTCTTGGTCATGTGGAAATGGGAGGATTTCAAATGAAAGGGGGGTAACTAGTAGTAGTAGTAGGTATGATTAATGTATTAATAATCATGTCTACCAGTAGTGTAATAATTAACTGAAGATCAAATCTCAACAATAAATTGTTGTTAACATGTATTGACAGTGGTCTTTCCCCATTACGTGGTCCGAGTATTAACTTTCATACCCCATCCAACGCCTTCTCCAAGAAGCGAAAATGGGGTTGGTTGGGGTATGAAATAAAACCTTAATTTCAGCTAAGAAAGTCTGCATATTGTAAAATTAAACTATTTAATAGGTAATTTTAAATGCATTTTTGCATTATTTTCAGTTTCAAATGTTTTTAAACGTGTTTTATTGTCGAAATATCCGTTATAAAGTCCTGCTAATATAACCTTTCCCATCGCTTAATGAAATTAAGGCGGGACCACGTAATGTTTTACATATTTGTGACTTGGAAATTGGACAAAAACGACATGCATGACACTGAACTTGAAAACGTTTAAACCATGATTTTGTGAAATGTCCATACCTTGTATATGTAAATTTTGATAAGATATGAATAGAAAAAATCCAAAACAATTAATAAACCACAAAGTCAATTACAATTTAAAAAGATTATATCATGCAGATATGCACTTCTTTGCCTAATAAAGGGGTGACCTAATAAATTTTGCTTTATTAGGCACTGACCAATAGAGCAAATCAATGCGGAATCCCTCGACGTTTATTGTACGTAATGATATCTGACGTCATGCATGTAACGTTGCCTGACGTCATAAAACAAACAAAAAACAACATGGCGGCGACCTCGATAAGGGTATTAGGCTTGGCATGAAAACGAAGAATGGCGAGGCTCTGCACGAAAACAAAGAATGGCTTGGCAGAGCCTCGCCATTCTTCGTTTTCTAAGCCTCGTCTAATAAACTTGACAGTAAAAGGCACTGACATAATATTCTCTATGTCTTTACCAATAAAAAATTATTTTTAGATACCATGCAATATACTTCTATTAAACAGATAGTTGAGATTTGATCTTGTTCATAAAATTGAGGATGCGACCAATTATGGATGGGGTCGTATTATCATATACTTGCCATCAAATCCATTATCTGCAAAATCATCCCAAAGATTGTCTATAATATATCAATATGACAAAACACATCCATTGTGCATAGTTATCTGCAATTTGACAATAACCGTTAAATTTCTTATCAAACGTTCTTGTTGAGGCAGTTTTATTTCAAATAAATCCGTATTTCCATATTTCACCTCATCACAGAGAAATATCCATTAAGCTTTTATTGCGATCTATCGCAACATCATCATGTTCATTTACTGTTATAGCAAACACATGTAATCAGAACACCCAGAGTCGTCAGAAACACTATCTTATCATTAATTTGTCAAAAAGATTACAACCTTTTGACAAAACAACAAGACAGTTATTTTAAGATCTAGAAGGCACTTAAACTACATGAATAAAATCCAACTCTAAAGAAGAAAAAATACTATTATAAAATCCGAGTTTCAAGAGAGAGAATGTGTTGACCAGTTGATACTCAGGGAATAGAAATGACTTCAAAGTGTATACACATTTAAGTAATATTGACACAACACTAATGTAGCGACAATTCCATTAAGCCAGCCTTGCAATTGTATTTCATTTTACAAAGTAACTTCCCAAAGAAAAAAAATAATTTTCGCAAATCCATTATACTCATGAAACCCAATGGATAAAATAGCGTTTAGACCTTGAATAAAACAACCCTTGAAGCCATTATCACCACTAATTTGGCTTCCTTAAAGTTAAATTAACTACAAGTTAATGTCTGCTTTCCAAAGCCAAGGCCATCTTGTATAAAACGTTTATGGCAACATGAACAATATTTACTGAATCAATCAAAAAATTAAAAGTTACCTTGTCTTTAATTTTGACTTTGGTCATACCAAGTGTTAAAGAGTGATTTTTCTCACAATAGAATGGATTACTCAAAATAAAGCTATATTCAATTTTTATGTTTTAACTGTATAAGCTTTTAGTGAAAACGCCTGGGCCCTGTAATTATTATCTAATTATTAAGCCAGGATCAAGCTTATATTAAATATCCCTTCATATGTTACGTAATTCCATTAACCAGATTACTACACACTCTGGCATCTTGACAGAATGAATGACATATCGGACAATAAATTTAACTTTCAGTATAATCTAATTCCAATTACAGGTAGGCCACTAATCTGTTACAAATATTTCCATTCCTCTCTCAGGGGATAATTTACCATGGAGCGTCAACTCCTTTATGAGAAATAAATAAATCATTGTACATTCTGAGAGGAAATGAAACAAGAATCATAACGCCGTAATATCCAGTGAGGAAATATTTTTGGACGAGCACTTTTTAAAATTCTCACATCTGTTTTATTAATGGTTTATTAATAAATAATGTCAAAGAGACACAAAGCAAATCTTGAAATATTTATCAAGTGTTAAAATACCCACTTCAATTAATTAATTACTTGGTCCCGATTCCATTAAGTGATGGGAAAGCTTATATTAGCAGGATTTTATAACGGATATTTCGACAATAAAACACGTTTAAAAACATTTACTGAAATGCAATACCGGTACTGAAAAAATGAGATAACCTGTTTAAAATTACCTATTTAGTCTTTTAATTTTACAATATGCAAACTTTTAAGCCATAATTAAGGTTTTATTTCATACCCCAGCCAACCCCGGTTTTGCTTCTTCCCTCAATCTAGAGAAAGTTAATACTGGGACCACGTAATGTTATATAGCATCATTTCGACATTATACAGTCTCGCCAATAATGAAATAAAAGAGTTTCAAGTTTTCTTCATTATTACACCATATATTGGTGCAAAATAATCAACAATTAGCAAAAATAATGCTTTGAACTATTAAAACATTATTAATAATGATTTACAAATATGTCGGTTATTTAAAAAATTTCCCAGGATGCAGCAAGTTTTTAAAAATTAAGATTGCCATGTGTCCCTTTTACAATACCTAGCTTAACGATATCCCAACAGGTTTACCTATCACGTTTTACAAACAGGTTAATATTAAATCCTTAAGATTATCACCTGTCTTCTGCTATTTCATGTTATTATTTTCATTTGTAAGGGTTGATTGATTACCTTACCTATATTTAACACTTCTAGCCTTTAATAGTGGTTCTTTAATAAAAACAGATATCCCACTTCGATGAAGTCAATTTCAAACATTGTAAGGTTACACGAAAGTAGAAGTAAAAACATAATTAAATTTATAAAACACTTTATCATCCAATATTGCCTCCTATAATGCAAGTTAACTGTTTAGAGGGACTTGGCTCCAGATTGAGTATTAAATTAATCTTTATTAGATTATTCTGAAATTATATTGTATAATAGAAGGGGCAGCATACACAACATGCTGAAGGCATCTATACTGAACAAACAAAGCTTTGTAGGGATATAGATTAAACATATGAACATTGATATCATTGTTTGAAGATATTAGAAATGCCAGGCAATTAGGATGTGATTTTCAAAATTGTGTTATTTTATTATTTGTTAAGCGAAGTATCAGAATTACCTCCCATATATTAAAAACAACTTATTTCATTATACAAATGTATTGCTTTGAAATAATTTAATGTTTGCCATTGACAAGAATTGCCCATTCTGTCATTTTTTAAAAACCGCTGAAATGTGTTCACAAACGATTGTTATTATCAAACAAAACAATTCCAAATTTCGTAATTCTAAAATTACCTCCCTTTTCATTGAAATGAGAACGATTTTCGATAACCTGTAAAAGTATGTTCCCATCATATTTACTTTACTTTTATTACAACTTTGTTTACAAATGACTTTATAGCATTATTATTGGTCATATCTATGTCCCTTTGTCATTGACCCCGAACATACACGGCTTTGTATCTCATCTATGGAAATGACATGCATTTTATGTGCTAAATTTATTTTGCTCAGTATATTAAACTGTTATCTTGTAAACAGGTTCCGTAACATTTGTAAACAAACAAATATCGTTAAAACTGTTAATTGATAAACTGTCAAATCAGAAGAAAAACAGAATAGAATAGAATAGAAGAGAATGGAATAGAAGAGAATCGAATATTTTATTCAGAAAACCCAATATACAAAAGATGTCCTCCATAATGAGAAAGACCTGAATATATAAATCTTTTCTCAGACATAAAAGGAGATTTTTTTACTATAAAATGTGAATTTGCTATACTTAAATTATTTATGCACATGACACAATCCTATATACAGATGTGCTACATTTTTCATTAATTTTAAAAAATCGATAATTTACAAAAAAAACACTCAAGGTAAGACTGGATGGCTACACTTCTTGAACTTTTCTAAAAATTACTCTTGGATAATAATAACCATAAACCACAGCAATCTAAGGAAGAAACTACATAAACATTAATATAAGAGGATAATCTGATTTTTGTGTGAATATATTAATTTTGTGACAAGTGAAAATATTCATATTTTCGCATCACAAGACGAATTGAAGTTATACATTTTATTATAGACATACATTCCTATTACGAATACAAAATAAAGGTTTTAAAGCTTTGAAATGTTCTAAGAAAGGAATAGAAATGTAATTAAAAATCAAAGTAAAACTACCCCGAGTTTATAATGGTCAAATTGTACTGCTACAGAAATAAACTAAACTACTAAAGGATGGGATCACACAGGTGAATAACAGAGCTTTGTAGAACTTTGACATCTCATCTACCTGAATATAATAAACTGAGGGGAGGGTTCACACAAGTATACAGATATATGAAGGATGGACCTACCTCAGCCTTGAACCTTACATGGGCGGTGTGTGGTCTCGCTGCTTGTAGCCTCTCACCTGCACAGAATAAAGAAAAAATTCAACACTTTACTTTTTGTTGAAGTATGCACAAGTATAGCAAGAGGACCTAATGGCCTGAGAATGCTCTACTGGTTAACATGGATCTTATACCAATTGCGAAAAAGTGATTATAGTTGGCCCAGACACACTCTGCACAAATTATGGAGTGGACATAAATGAAATGCACACAAAAACAATACTGATCAAAACTATGACATTGACCTTTAAGATAGAAATGTTGAAAATTGTTCGCCGCATATTGTCAGGTTCTGATAAATATTATGCTAATGTATAAAGGAAATCCCTTCGGCAGTTACCATATTAGACACAGACAGACAAACAGGCGGGCGAGTGATAACTATAATGCTACCAAAGTTTTTTAACAAGGTCCTAAGTTTGGTTGAGATCAACTCACTATTATATTAACAACATAATACATTGCACAGAAACAATCTATTTACTGTGACTCTTTAAACTTGTGACCTCAAAACTAATATGTTATCTTCCTTATGTATACAGGTCAGGGACCACTTTCCATCATTTATGTAAACATAAGCTGCTTTTTTCAAACAAAATCAATGTATCCTGACAATGTATCCTGACAAATGTATCCTTATCCTGACAATGTATCCTGACAATGCATCCTGACAATGTATCCTGACAATGCATCCTTATCCTGACAATGTATCCTGACAATGTATCCTTATCCTGACAATGTATCCTTATCCTGACAAATGTATCCTTATCCTGACAATGTATCCTGACAATGTATCCTTATCCTGACAATGTATCCTTATCCTGACAATGTATCCTTATCCTGACAATGCATCCTTATCCTGACAATGTATCCTTATCCTGACAATGTATCCTTATCCTGACAATGTATCCTTATCCTGACAATGTATCCTTATCCTGACAATGTATCCTTATCCTGACAATGTATCCTTATCCTGACAATGTATCCTTATCCTGACAATGCATCCTTATCCTGACAATGTATCCTTATCCTGACAATGCATCCTTATCCTGACAATGTATCCTGACAATGTATCCTGACAATGTATCCTGACAATGCATCCTTATCCTGACAATGTATCCTGACAATGCATCCTTATCCTGACAATGTATCCTGACAATGCATCCTTATCCTGACAATGTATCCTGACAATGCATCCTGACAATGTATCCTGACAATGCATCCTTATCCTGACAATGTATCCTGACAATTTTTACTCTACTTTCGATAGTAAAGCATACCTCTTTGTGGAAAATGGACACCGATAAAAATGTCTTTATATAAAGTATCAAAGTGTCACCTGACATTCCTATAAATAGACTAAAACTGGGAAATCATTTTGTCCTCAAGCCCAGTTTTCATATTTTTTTAACGAACACTATAATTATTTAACAAGTCATGGTACAGTAAAGTTTGATAAATTAAAAAACATGTCTGAAGTAAATTTAACAATTTTTTTGTAAAAAAAATTGCATTTGCAATGTTCCAACATTTTGAATCCCACTGGGAGTTTGACTTTTAAGTGAAAAAGTGTCAATTCTTACGGATGGCGGAAAGTATACAGTACTGGTTCTACACAGGAAAAATGGGGCGATCTAAAATTGACTAACCTAAAATGTGCTGAAAATGGCATAAAACACCATTCACTCAACCAACCAACTACAATGCGCCATTGTGATATTTTCCTTTTAACAAAGGACAACTGTCTATACTCAAAAAGATATAGATTGTATGAGTTATCTCTCTTTGATTAAAAAATGTTAGGCCAGAATAAATTAATTGCTAGTTTATTTCAAAATAGGGGCAGTGTGTGAAATTTTTTGTTTTGTTTTTATACGACAAATGGAATATTTCCTAAGCACAAGGCAAAAATAGTAACACATGCTACTGAGTACTTCCAAGATTGAAAACACATTTTTAATAGTGTTTCATACTTTCAGGCACATATTAATTTAAGAATTTAAACATTTTCAGATGTTAAGAAATATTTCTTGTATAAATAATAAAAAATAGTTCAACTGCAACAGAGGGCAGTATAGATCGACAGAGACATAATAAACCACTACTTCTTAGGTCTCTGGGTCATACTAGGCTACTAGCTTTTTAAATCATAGAACATCTTACTGTTTGTGACACGACCTTTCTTTGGTACAAAGATAAACACAAAATGCAAACAGGGTAATTGTAGTTGTACTAAGTTTCAACACGATCTTCATAACTGAAGTTGTGCTGTGCGGTGACATTGTCTGCAACCGGAGATTGTTTATTAAATTTTCCACACAGAAAATCGTTATAAACATCTAGTAACGATGTAATCTCCTCCACAATATTACAACCAAACCAGTCTTTCATAATTGCAACACCCTTTACCGCTTTAATGATAACAAACACCATCTTTCCCCCATTTAATTTTCTAATTAACATGTTGTTTTGAGAAATTTTGTACCTCAACATCGATTATTACCTTTCCGGGTTTCAGTGGACAGGTTTAAACTGCAGCTCTCAGAACAGCGGTAAAATGCGGAAAGCTGTTCGGAAAATAGGCGTCAAGCAAATTTTTATCACGAAATAAAAAATGCCGGGGCAGCATAAAAAACGCGGTTGGGTGAGGATTATAATATAGCAATTAATTTATTATGTCCTTATTACAGCATTTGTTAAAACTGCGTCTGCTAATACAATCATGATGTCTTTACAGTGTTATTATTTGCAATAAATGCGACAGTATGCCTCATCCCCAATGTCATTATAAGTAATTTTCATTTTTGTATGATTTATTTATATTTTTTGTTATTTCTTCTATTTTCAAACTTCAACAATGGTAAGCCGTCTCACTGATTCAACTGTAAAAACAGGTTTTAATGAGAATGGTGGAAACTGGACTTCGATAGAAAGTGGCCCGGAACCAGCAGACACAGTCAAGTATATCAAGTTTTGTTGAGATTCATCTTATGTGAAGAAAAATATCACAAGAAACAAGCCTGGCAGACCAGAGAACTCACCATAAATAGATTTTGGAAGTAGGCAAGACAATCACTAGACGCAGCTGCAGACCCATAACTGCAGCATAATGAGTGTTTTTTCACAGCAATGAACAGCATTGGCAAAAATGTGATAAAACATTCTTACCTTCTAACTGACCTCTACGTAGACCCGTAAATGATGTTGCTGGACGTCTGATGGCATTGGCTTTATCTTCATCAGTCAGCAGGCTCTCATCTTTATCCATGCCCTCATCATGTTTATCCTTATCCTTTTCCACATCATCTGGGAGCTTGACTACTGGAGCATAAGGCGTCTGGCGCCCGGGAGTAGAGATAGAGTCATCAATGCCAGAGTCGGGCGTACCACGATCTGTCAATAAAGCAAAGAAGGAAATGTTGATTGTGGTTTATGAATAAGATTGTTTTACAGCTTCTAATGCAAGCAGAACTATCGAATAAACATCAAATTAGGTCATATTAGGTGACAGTCACACTTTTATAGAGACCACATTTTCTTTTTGAAAGCTTGCAATGTTATAAAGATGTGATATAAATATACTCTATATAAGTTTTTAGACAAATTATTCACTAACAATTACTTTCGCAACATATAACTACCATATGACTTGTATATGATTCTCATAATTATGATACCTGTTATATGATACTATGTAGATGGCCATTGTGGTTGTTAATATGTGCCTATATATACACTCAAGTGATATGAAAACGCAACACGGGAATTTCCGCTATATATTGTATATACTGCACACTTAATTGCACATAATATTCCAAAGAAATCCCAACATGTTTTTTAAAAAGAAAGTTGCAGTTAACTAGAGAAAGGACACAACTGTGATGTTGTAGACGTTTTAATCACACTACACTTTGTAACAAGAACTTCATTAATAGTTCAGTACTGTATTTAACGTAAATAGTTTGCAAAATGTTGCATCCTAAGTTTGCTCACATGATTGAGCCAAACGCGTACTCTGTGAATAATGAAACATTGAAGGAATACTATTTGCTGTATTATTTGTTGTTTTAGAATTTTTTCCAAAAGGAAAGGTCTTACGTAGCCATGTACCATTCGATTAAAAGCAGCATATTGTACATACAATATATAGCGGAAATTCCCGTGTTGCGTTTTCATATCACTTGAGTGTATATAAAGTGTATATAAAGCTTGAAGACTTGGATGAATTATGTCTTAGAAACCGAGAAAACCTCAATACTTCAAAAGTGAGCATGGACATATTTTATCTCTGAATTGTTTGTTTGTTTGTTTGTATGTTGTTTTACGTCATTTTCAACACATGTAAGGTTATATATGACGGTCGATTTTTTGTGGTGGAGGCAGTCCACCAACTTTATCTGGGTAGAACCAGGACGGTACACCTCCCGCTATCCGTAAGAATCGACACTTCCTCACTGACAAGTCGAGCTCCCAGTGGGATTCGAACCCGCAGCGGTGAGGGAGGAAAGTTTACAATGCAACGTCATTCACCATTCGGCCACGGACTCTAAATTGAAATGTATTCAATATATCTGTCTTCAATGTTTGTAAATGAATATGTAAGAAAAGAAATGTGTGCACCTTACTTTCCTGGTTTTATCTCAAATACAAATACAGAACTGAACACTTCTTATTATAGCATCAATGCCTGTCAGACAGCTAATTACATGAACCAAATTCTTAATGAAGTTTTTTTTGTCAAAATGTTCATTATGCAGCCAGAAATCAATATTGTGAAATCAAGAGTTCTAGTAGGATCCAAACATATAATCTCTTCTAAGTAACAGTGACCTTGAGTTATACATGTGATGTTTCATGAACCTATCATTATATTGTAAACAGATTTTTAAGTAATTAGTGACGTTAATTAAATTACATCTTATTAATAGTTTTGATCAAAAATCCATTATTGTCATGTGTTGTAGATGATTCATAGATGTACTAGTATACAAGGGTCATGCCAGACGAAATAGAACTGGTGCAGTAACTCACAAACTACATAGCTGCTCACAATCAAATTTGCGGTTAGCAAAAATGGTTTCCAGTTGACAGCACTATCCACAAAAGTCAAGAGCACCTTTTATTATGAGGCAAGCACACTACCACTATACCACGCTGTGAGGTATTTCGAGACCTTAAATCGCCACTAATTATTGTGGTATGTAATTTTTTTAGATATGTACTAATATTAATTCACTGACTAAAACAGAATAAACCTATACTTTTATTTGATAAAACTGAAATAAATGGACAATTCAATATACATATTATATAATATAATGAATCAGCCATTTCCATGTGCATGACGTCGAGACAGATTGTGTGGTTTGTGAGTTATGCCCAAGTCGCATTACCTCTGGGAAGAACCTTGTACATGTATGCTGTTATGTTGGCAAGGTTAGGAAAGCTGGTGGTAGGAAGCTGTATTTTGACATATAGTTTAGTTGAATGATAATAGATCCACACAGATTCACCATGACTTCACAAATGCCTCCAGTCTAGTTACTCATAAGTTATTAACAATGTTTAAATTTTAATTTAGAAGATGTCAAAAAGTTGCATAATAAATACATTACAGTTGTAATACTGTTGTTATATTAGAACAAGACATTAAAGGAAATTTTGGCATCTATTCAAAAAAGCCTTTTTATTTATAAAGTTGGTAAAGGACAAAAAAAAAATTGTATTATTAACAGATGATAAACAAAGAAGATATGACCATTTGAAGGTTCTCTTAAAAAAACCTTCAAAATTCAATACATTTTCAATCTTTTTTAAAACCCTGATACATTTTATAACAGCACCCCCTTGGTATTTTATATAGTGCTTGGGAATTACCATTAGGGAAAATGTGGTAATAATGCTCTTTTGTATACAGTTTCTATTATTTTCTTACCAATAAATAAGTAAATTATCATATTAATATATTCCATATATGGTAATTTAGAACTATGATGTCATAGTTTCTATATCCCTTTCAGAAGAACCTTCGAATAGGCATATCTTTGTGTTTATCTTCCAACTTAGATCATTCAATCACCCTTTTCCAAGTTTTTCCAAACTCTCAATACCCAATTCAGCTTGTTATAATATATGCCAACATTCCAATTAATTGTACAAATTAGAAAGCAGTTGTTGGTAAGGATTGGTAAGAATAATCTTGTTATTATGGGTTATCTTTCAGCAGAAACATCATGATGATGAACAAATTACACAGGTACTGCAACCACTGGTCAAGTGGGAAAGAAACACATCGTTATCATATGGCAGATAGACATAAATTAACAAGTACTCTGTACTGTGACCAGTGGTCATGATGGTAAGGAAAGCATTGGTTATCATTTGGCAGATAGACATAAATTAACAAGTACTCAGTACTGTGACCAGTGGTCATGATGGTAAGGAAAGCATTGGTTATCATTTGGCAGATAGACATAAATTAACAAGTACTCTGTACTGTGACCAGTGGTCATGATGGTAAGGAAAGCATTGGTTATCATTTGGCAGATAGACATAAATTAACAAGTACTCTGTACTGTGACCAGTGGTCATGATGGTAAGGAAAGCATTGGTTATTATTTGGCAAACTGTTATTAATTACACAAGTTCTGCAACCATTGGTCTAGTTGGTAAGAAAAGCATGGCCATCTTTTGGCTGATTGACATTAATTATTACAAATGCTGCAACCATTGGTCTAGTTGGTAAGATAAGCATGGTTATCTTTTTACAAACTGACATTAATTACACAAATTCTGCAACCATTGGTCAAGTTGGTAGGAAAAGCATGATCATCTTTTACCAGATTAACAAATGCACAAGTATGGCAAGATTAATAAATACACAGGTATGGCAAGATTAATAAATACACAAGTATGGGAACAACTGGTAAAGTCAGTAAGAAAAGGACTGGTTATCTTTTGGCAGATTGACATACATTACACAGGTACTGCAACCATTGGTCAAGTTGGTAAGAAAAGCGTTGGTTATCTGTTGGCAGATTGACATACATTACAAAAGTAGTGCAACCATTGGTCAAGTTGGTAAGAAACACATGGGTTATCTTTTGGCAGATTGACAAATACACAAGTATGGCAACAACTCGTCAAGTTGGTAAGAAAAGCGTTGGTTATCTGTTGACAGATTGGCATACATTACAAAAGTAGTGCAACCATTGGTCAAGTTGGTAAGAAACACATGGGTTATCTTTTGGTAGATTGACAAATACACAAGTACTGCAACAACTGGTCAAGTTGGTAAGAAAAGCGTTGATTATCTGTTGGCAGATTGACATACATTACACAAGTACTGCAACCATTGGTCAAGTTGGTAAGAAACACATGGGTTATCTTTTGGCAGATAGATATTAATTACACAAGTATGGCAACAACTGGTCAACTTGGTAAGAAAAGCGTTGATTATCTGTTGGCAGATTGACATAAAATACACAAGTTCTGCCACCACTAGGTAAATACATGCATGCAAGGCTATAAACGTTGGTGAGAAAGCTGTATATCTGCTAGGAACCCTGAAATAAACCAGCACATCAACAAACTACGGGTTAATGGTTATACGACGAGAGTACAGCTGGAATTACGTGATGATTTTTCGCTCGTTGGATCAGCCTCCCTCTCTGCCTGCGGAATGTAAATACTGATCTTTTGTGATTTCCGCACAAGAGCCTTTGGTATGCCTTCAGTTCTCTCCCCTTTGTCATTATCAAACACTTTGTCGGCATCGACCTTCAGGCCGAGTCTCCGCGCCCGCTGCATCTGAGTCTCAGGGATGTTTGTGTCAACGTTTACAATTCCATCTAGATTTCCACTGTCTGTGTTACCATGAAAACCAGATCATGACTTTATATTTTATACATCAACTTGACCTTCTTTTACAAAAGTAGGAAAAATCTAGCACTTTTTTATCAATTCACACGGAACAGTAATTGCATCACGTTTCAATCATATATAGACATTACTGAAGTCCTTAATTGATTCTGAAAAAATAAGTATTCTAAATATCCTTTTTATCGCTGATCATATCGCACTCTCTTAATTTTTAATCTTATCCACATCTACCCCAAAACAGCAGCTAACTCTCTCTTTTGATAAATTTGACATGTTACAGACATTTATATAAATAGAATCCAAATTGTATTATTTCAATGCATCCGTCAACACTGTGTGCATTTACAATAACTACGATATTTATTTGATAAAAATTAAAGAACCATTCCAATTTTAATAAATATATCCATTTCCTTTTTAAAGAAATAATCAAACTTATAATCTTCTCCTTCAAAACAGACTCTATGCATCTCTATTATATTTCCTCAACAACAAGCTTTTTCATTTGAATGCTTCCAACAGCGTGGTATTTGCTTTCATTTGCCTGCTGGTATATAATTTGGAAAGCTACTAGAAATGGCTGATGAAAACAGTTTCACACCCTTTTGTATCTGAGACCATATAGAATCAATTAACATTTTCAAATGAATTATTTAAAATATCAATAAACTTATGAAACAGTTTGTGTATACTTGACAAATATGTATAACCGTACAAATACAATACAAACCAACAGATGGAGTCCCCATGTTGACTTGCTTCTAAATTAAATATATAACTTATAATGAAGGTTTTATTTTCGAATTATTTTTAGCATATAATTTCCTCCCTAACTCGTACAATATGATTTCACTGTATAAGAGGCATTCCTTAACATATCTTAATAGAAACATAAATAAATATTAATGCATATAAACTTAGGCAAATATTGTATGTTGCCGACCAAATGAACCTATCTCCACAATACATCTGAAGACCAATTCCAAAACACAAAACAGCATTATTGCAGAGAGGCATGTTCGGCCGTTTAAGCCTTAACCTGCTAAGCACGACTATAATAGCCTTTGCGTTCACCGTAAACCCAGATCAACCTGCGAGTAACTCGCAGGCTGATCTTGGTTTACAATGTCTGGTTTCTGATAAGTCATTTTCCCCAAAACATCCCTTTGTCACATAAATGGAATGGTCTTAATTCAAAGAAAAAACAGTCCATTATATATTTGTAGCGGGTTAAGGGTTAAAACATCAACACACTGTCACTCATACAGACTGCCGATTCTTTTGATAAATACTTAAAAGCTATTACAACAAGAGAAGCACCAACAGTGCAGCGAACGCCAAATTTCGAATTCAACATTTCAACTGAAAAATCTAAGTAAAAAGGGGGATAATTCAGATCAAATACAAGACAGAGTCAAGGTTCTTGTCATGATAATGAACATGTGTGCCAAGTTTCAAAGCTTTCCAACATTTCGTTTTTGAGAAAAGGGGCAATGAATAGTTGAGTAAGCCGGGCTCTAATAAAAACACAAATGTTACATAATTATACACATCAAGTATCTCAAGCCATTTTTCAGAAGTTATAGACAAGACTAGCTAAAAAGAAAGGGATCACATATCTGGCAAGTTTCCAGGACCACATATAAGCACTTTGTGACACTAAAGCTTGTCAGCAAATGTTTCACTTATAGCAATTAATTTTGAATGTGCTAAAAATAATAACAGGAAAGGGTGACATGAACAAATATTTGATGTGCATACAAACCACACAAAGACATGTTTATTGACAAACATGAATTAAATATATTACAATAATATGAACAGTTAATGTAAAATTATCAATTATTATGTACTGGTGACTTTTGCTTGGTATCTACCATAAAATTTAGCTAAAATGTCAATAATACTGTGCAAAAGTTGACAAAAGAAAATATGTATGATAAATAAGGCAATTTTAAAGGGACACACGGCAATCTTGATTTTTTTAAAACTAGTCACATCCCGTTGTTTTTTTACATAAAGATGCATTTGTTCAATAATTAATATTAATTATAAGAATAGTATCAAGTAAATTGCTTCTGCATATTATAAACTGTTCATTATATTTCACCAAATATATTTATTCAATCCTATTGTAGAATTATAACTAAAACTATTTCAGGTTTAAAGTCAAAATGATACTTGATCTTAATAAAGATGGATTATTAAACCGAGACACTTATTTTATGATAAAAACTTCAAGATTGCATAGTGTCCCTTTAAGACTAAGAATATCTCGACTGGTTTAATGTATGCTTGGGAAAGAAAATTAAATTGAAACAACAAGAAATGTCACAAATAAGTGACAAATGCCGCCGAAATATGTTGACTTATTTGATCATTGACCTCCATGTGTGACTTTGACCTTTGAGGTACGAACTTGATTATTGCACATGACACACATCCTCATTGTGGTTATCATTTGTGTGAAGTTTCATGGAAATCGCTTCAGTTCTTTCAAAGTTATGGCTGAGACATGATTGTTTCGGACAGAAGGATCAATGAACGAACGGACAGTGTGATTATCATATGCCTCCATTCCAGGACACATTTTCATGGAAATGATATACGGGGTCATTCATAAATAGTGACAATGGATTAATATTTTAAATGTTATAAATGCAAATAAGTTCACTTTCCTAAAATCTTTCAATATAACATCCCTTGCGTTGATTATGACAAATTCCCATCTCCTAGGTAACATTGCAATACTGGTTGCTAGGCAACCAAGTTGATATGCCTCACTTCCTTGATCAAGGCACATTGCAGATCATCAAGGTCAGAATATCGAGTTCTTCCAAGCGGTTCTTTTAACTTTGGAAAAATATCAAAGTCACACAGACTTAAATCCAGGGAATAAATGGGGTGACTCAAAACTTATCATGCAATATGAAGAGGCAAGCGAGTGTCTACGCTTTTCCTAACTGCTGGTCTCAAAATATGCTGTACAAAGCGTTTGTAATATATGCCATTAATAGTCTGACCAGTTGGGACAAAGTGCGACATCAAAATACCGGGGGGTTTCAACATGAAAAGAGTCTGTGATAGAAATACGCCATCCTGACCTGACTCATCTGAAATGTCTGTAACACTGACTTTAAATCGCTGCACCCACCGTTAAACTGTTTTATTACATTTTCATCGGTGAAATATTGGGATTTCTCAGTGAAAGAATATAACTCCGAACATAAAAATAACTAACAATGATGCCGAGTTATGACGTCAAGAAAGTGTTACTGATGTCGACGTCATCTGCCGATAACGTTCAATAAAGCGAATAATTTCGGTTAAAATCATGCATAAATGGATTTAAAATGTAATAAACAGATTATTTAACTGCTGTGTTCGATTATAGGGAAATCCTTCACTTGATGGTAGACGTGTTTTGTTTTCACTCACTCGCATACGCTCGTTCTTGAAAAGAACCACACGTCTACCACCTCGTGAAGGATTTCCCTATAGTCGATTGCAGCAGTTAAATAATCTCTATTTAAATAATAGAGAAAAGCTGCTACAAGCTTCCACCTTCGCTTCAAATATTTCTTTTCCGACTTTTCTTGCAAAACAATTTTTATATATGCACATTGCTCATTGCCGCTTACCGCGTCCATGATGTTTGATGTGCATGCCGATGACATCAAAATGACGTCATTAGTTTGTATCAATTAAATCGGTGAGAAATCAATATGCATGTTCACCAAATTTCATGAACAATCCTCTAATATTGTAGTTATTTAGATATCAGACCATTGTCACTATTTATTGAATGACCCTCATAAGAAAGATTTATATACCGAAAGGCAATACAAGACGACTACCATGGTAAATATGTATGTAAAGAAACATTCATGATGATAACCTTAGGAGTTGTGCTATGAAAATGAAAACATGTGAGTAGAAGTTGGATTTCAAATATCTGATAAGTAGTTTAGCAGAAGTTTACAAATCTATAGATGTTTATAAATCTTTAAACAAAGATGCCTGCTGATCGCCACAGTTTGCTATATGTGACCTTGAACACTGAGCTGTATTTTAAAGGGTAATGAATGCATAATTATTACATTACAATGGGTGAAAGATCAAGATTTCTCGGTGTAAGAAAAAATCGTAATCTATAAATATTGATAACTATTGATAACTATAACTCCAAAAACAAAAATTACTAATTGCGATGCTGAGTCTTGACATCAATAAAATGTTGCTGATGTCAATGTCATCCACTGACAATGTTCAACAAAGTGAAACACTTCGGTAAAACTCATGCACAAACTGATATATAAAATGTAATAAATAGATTATTTAACTGTTTGGTTCAATTCTGTAAAAATCCTTCACTCGGTGGTAAGCATGTTTTGTGTTTTCACTCACTCGCATCCACTTGTTCGTGAAAATTACCATACGCCTGAAGGTTTTCCCTATATTCGATCCAAGCAGTTAAATACTCTCTATACATTTCTTGAATATTTCATTGAAATAGTATTGCAGCTGATCTACTTGACTATGTTTAACATCTTGCGCATTCCTTGTAAACTATAAATAACAAAATAATATTAAAGCGTGAAGATTTCATAAATCTGACTCAAAATTTAATAAGAAATTACACAAACTCACCATTTATCCCACCATCCTCTTCTGCTGCGTTCTGAAATCAAAGTGATATCATCAGCATATACCACTAAAGAACAAAGCCATTGTTCACATAACTATGTTTTCCAACTAAAATGAGACTTAAGTTTTTGCTGTTGCAATATACAATGTTAATATTTCTTTTTTACTCTTGTTTGTATTGTTATTAACTTGTATACTATCCAATTCAGGAAGGAAAATAGAAGATTTATCAATCAATCAATCAATCGATCAATCCAAAAAGCAAAATGACAATTATCTTTCGATATTAATTTTGTAAATCATGACAAAGTTCTAATGATTCAATGGTAGCACATTAAATGCATCTTTAAATGACATAACATATACAGATCCGTATGTTTTAGAAACTTAAAGGGAATGTAGGCAAACAGTCAAACAATCTTTATTACTGGGAGTTGTGAAAAACATGGAAAAAGGTGAAAATTTTATCAAAGTTGGACGAGAAACAAAGATATGACCATTAATTTTGTATGTTATTCTAAAACAGATCTGTAAGCCGCCAATTTGAGAACTATGATATCATAGTTCAAAATTACCATCTTATTTTAATTATGTGGCATATTGATAAATATCATTTAAAGCAAAGAAAATCACTGCAGATGAATGCAATCTTTACTGGCCATATAATACATTATTACACTAAGTATAATTAATTAATCTTTAATACAGTTTCTGTGATTTTCCTGCTTTAAATCAGTTAACTGAACTGAATTGGATTTTATAGTCGCACCAACAGCTAAGGTCATTGGCGACTTTCCAACTTCCATTGGTGGAGGAAGACCCCAGATGCCCCTCCGAGCAATTTTCGTGCATGGGCGGGCACCTGGGTAGAACCACCGACATTCTGTAAGCCAGCTGGATAGCTTCCTCACATAAAGATTTCTAGGCCCCTGAGGGATTGAACCTACACCGGTGAGGGGCAAGTAAGTGATCACAAGTCAGAGACTCTAACCACTCGGCAATAGACTTATAAATATTCCATATATGGTAATTTAAAACTGCAGTGATGTCCTAGTTCTCAAAATGGCAGATTCTATATCTGTTTCAAAAGAACCTCCAATTATCATATTTTATTCGTTTTTTATTTGTTTATCATCCGATTTTGATAATTCTTTCACCTTTATCCACGTTTTTCAGAACTCTCAATAATAAAGATTGTCTATATTCCCTTTAATAGCTAACTATTTTTTTTACTGTTCTTATGGTTAAATATGCAGACTATACAAGGATGGCGGTGGGTAAGGTTGGATTTCTGTTAATTTTCAGACATAGGTTTAAGGGTAAACAAAACAGAGGAATACAATACACATGTACTGGAACTTGCATAAGTAGACCTGTAATTTTATTATTGAAATAATGTCTATACTAGGTGCATTAAAACAATAAGCAAATTCTAGCAGCAAAATCTAAATCGCAATGTGTAATTAATTAGCCTTGTTAGCAAATCAGAAAATAAAAAATAGATTTTTTATCAATGGAAAAAACAATATCATAATATGTTTTATCTTTCAAATATTTACCCGGTTTGTAAAGTTAACCCATCCTAAAATTTGAAACAAGATTTTATGTATTTTCATCAACAATCATTGTATAATAATAACTATTTTCAGACTGTTATTGTTGTTTAACTAGCAATTAATGTAAGACTTAAAATTATTTCTAAGAAAACATGTCGAAAATGTTTTAAATTAAACTATCCCTTAATAAGAAATACCTCATTGCCAGTTTGCAGGTTCTTGTCTTTAGGAGCTATCTGCTGTTTGTCAACTCCCATGTCAGCATCTTCTAGCTCGGCAGTTGGTGAAGAACCTACCCCCGGGGTGTGACCCTCCACTGAGTCCTTGTCCCCAAACATGTGTTGCCGATCCCTAAACCTCTGTGATCTAGGATCAGTTTTGCCGGGCTGATTCGATAGACGAGCCTTGTTTTTGTCCCTCTGTGGAGGCAGGGTTAAAGTGGTGCCATGGATACTGGCCTCCACTGCCCAGGCTTCGTCCTGTAACTGGTCCATATCCTGGTCATTCAGCTGGTTCTCTCTGTCCATGTCAGACGGGTGTTGCTGGTGGTGATCACGTCGCTGGCATATATGGTAGTACACATACGGGTAACAGGCAATTGTTTAATTGTAGGATGACATGTTAGTCTTGTTCAGGCGGATTTGTTAGTAAAATATTTTTTTAAAAATTACTGGCGCATACATTTATGTTTTGGTCAATGATATATTTTTCAATTCAATCAAGCATCTATCAATGCGGGTATACCCCAGGGATTAGACATCAATGATCACACCAAAGAAGGGAATTAGACTGACCCCAAACCAACATTGAGATATTTGCTATCGAGTATATGGGTAGACCCTTTGGAATTAGACATAAATGTGGCTCCAAGGATGTAAATTATTCCAATTCCCCTGGGTATGCCCGCAGCCCGCCCTGTTGGGGAAAACATCACACCCAGTAGACAGTTACTGTTGTATGCAACAGGTTTGTGTTGTTCTCGAAAACAAAATCCTCTTTCTTAAATTTCAAATTGTATGAGCATTTCATAACATTGAATTGCCAATATTGCTCACACCAAAAAATAACAAGAAACAACTGTTTTTCACTTAAGGTATTCACGGTAAAATATTTACGTTCGACTTATTATTTACAGAGCAATCTTGCACTGTCTGAAGCATTCTTTCAGACACTAATAACATTATGCCTAAATAACTTATAACAGCAGTTTTTAATGTTGTTCAATTTATATAGGCAATCTTTAAATTGTGTCTGAAACTGAAGAAGACCATTTGTGACCCAAACAGCAGTAATGTTACAGAATAAGTTGGCAAATCTCATACTATACATCGCAAAACTAGGGAAATATTCAAATGACTTTATCCAGAACAACGTAGCATATTACCAACAATAATGCAATAAATGTACACATATAAACTAAAAACATATTCAAAGCAATATAAAACAGGACCAAACTAGCTATAATAATCAATCATGCCAAAAACTGCACACTCAAATTTTGCTAGCTGTTTACCAGTGTGTAAAGTGTTTTTTAACTGATATAAATAAAACTTGCATGTGCATTGGTCGTTATTTATTTAATATGAAGCATTCTAGTATTTATTAGTTGATAATAAAATTGTTACTGTAAGTGCATTTAAATATGAAATTTACGTTTTTTATTATTACAGTGATAATACCATGCAGGCCTCAAAAATGATTAAACTGCTAACTATTCCTGCAGTGCAATTGACCTTAAATGTTCAGTCGTCCTGCACACAATTTATTTGTCCCTTTTTTGCAATTTACAAAAAAACTGCTAAATAAATGAGACTGCCAAGTCAAACATTTTGCTCAGTTGGGACATTACTATAATGGCTAATAGAAGCATGAGCAATTTACTGGCTGCCAAAGTTGTTTTTTCGTTATTGTTTTTTTAGTCATTTTTCAGGACAAGCACTATGGAAGGTGTACTTGTCCTGCTCTAAGTTCAATACCTCAATACGAGTGGACAAGTGTCATTTTCGAGGCCTGGTTAATGGTGGTATCTTATCAATATTTTCAGCTTTAAATACCAAAACTATCTAGCTGATATCTTATTATACTGTGAGAAAATTTCGATCAATAATTTTAAAGAAATTCAATATCTTGAGAAAATTCGAGAGAAAAAAAATCATAAAAATATTACATTTTTTGTATTAAAATATTCATTTGAGTTATTTTGTGTAAATGTTTATATTTAAGCTACTACTACATTATATAAGGAGACCACATACAAAGTCTGGATGGTGCAGAAGATTCAGTTCCAGGCTCTTCCGCTGTTCCGACACACTCCGTTTGCGAGACAACATGCTCGGTGGGTTAGGTGGCATGCTGAGAAGTTTGTTAATATCCATACGGGGCGGCAACTTTCTGTCGTCCATCTTCTTTAACTCTTTCTTGGATCGTTTGTCATCCTGCGTAACAAAGGTATGAAATATAAAATATGGATTATACAAGATGGCAGTCCATATGTTTATTCTCTTCCTCAATATAAGCTTTATCTATGTTAGGACTACCAACACTTGAGTATAGAAGAGAGCGAGCCGATGTGATTCAGGTTTACAAAATTATAAATAACATTGATGTAGTAAACAAAAACAAACTGTTCCCTATGGCCCCCGAATACTGGCACCAGGGGAAACTCAAACTATTTAAGAAAAGAGCAAGAGTTGATATTAGGAGGAAATCCTTTGCTTACAGAGTGGTAGATTCTTGGAACAAACTACCGAACACAGTAATTGAGGCACCCACCATAAATTCATTCAAAAGTAGGCTAAACAAACATTGGGCACAATATCCTTCCAAATTCAGGCCAAACAACTAAAAAAACAACAACAAATAATACAACCTGAAAAAGACAAAAGGGAACCGGAAGTCAGAAGTCTTAACGACAATACCAGAAAACAACAATAATCAAAATGGGCCTATGAAACCGACGGTTTAGGATTGGCTTCGAACACAGTATCAACAGTATCAATAGCAACACTTAAACCACTTGAAGTACAAGCATTTACTTACAATGGATACACCACTGGCAATAAAAGTGTTTACTTTACAATGGATAAACCACTGGCAATAAAAGTGTTTACTTTACAATGGATAAACTGTGTATTGTATCTTGTTTCAAGCATGCATCATTCTTGCTTGCCAGAGTTTCACAACGGTAAGCTTTGTCAATCCTCTGGGTCACTCCGTCATTTAACTGTGAATGAGGCAGAATGTATTGACCAATCAGATGCATCCATTTCAAGTGAAAGCAGAAATTTTAATGAATGAATAATCGCTCGATAATAAATGCTCAGTGCATTATTTCGGTCAACTTTACTGACTGGAGACAGTTGTAACCCTGCAATGTGAGAAAGGGATGCGTGTGTCAGAGTTCACCTTTTAGGACAACTCATTCAATGAATAAGACATGCATGGAACAAACAAGAGCACCGCCAATGGCGCAGATGCTCAACTTTGGTGAAATTACAATTGATAAACAAGGTTTCCATCAATTACATATAACTTTAACCAAGATTTCTAAGTATAAAAGGGACCATAATTTTGTTATAATAAAAACATGCACTATACAAGATGCCAAATACATGTGTGAAGTTTCAATCCATTATGTAAAGTACTTTTGGAGATGTAAGCTTACATACAAACTTTAACCAAATTTTCAAAGAATAAAAGAGGCCATAATTTTGTTACAATAAAAGCAAGAGTTATAGAACCTAGCTCTGTGGTGTTGTCTAATGATGCCGACTGCATGTTTAAAGTTTCAATGCATTACTTAAAGAAGTTTGAGAGATACAAGCTTACATACAAACTTTAACCCGGACGTAGATGACGACGAACAAGTGATGACAACGGCCATTTTTTTTCTTCGAAAACCTCAAGCTAAAAATGATACATCTCGCAACTGTCAATAATGATGCTAGATGCATGATATTATTTATTAAGTGAGGAATACAAAAAATATTTTACAAACACGACACATACGTGCGTGTGGTCATGATCATGGTCATCGTGGGAATGGTCCGTGGATGAGCGTCTTGTCAGTGATGGCGCACGTGCAGAAGTAATCCTGCGTTTCTTCATCAGGCCTCGTACATCAACCTTCATCCCTCTTACTTTGCGTGGAGCATCCTGTTGTTCGTTGTCCGCGTATACAGCCATTGGCTCATCAAGCATTCCACCTTGGCTTGTAACTGGTCAAACAAATAATAATGAAAACTAACCAATCAAACCACTAATAAATAGTAACTCTTCTTCAAATTTTCGAACACTTATTCTTTTTCAAGAAAAAGCACAAAAATACAACTTTTAAGTAAAATCCATCTTGTTGTTTAAATGGCTGACTTTATGATAAAAAATATACCATAACGACGTCACGTCGTTTCCCGTAACACTCAATTAAAATTGTCTCTCGGTATTATTTAAAGAGTACTCTATAAATTCATTTCATAAATAGTTATATGAAATTAAATTGTGTTTTTCACTAATTCCTGTCAGTTAATAGTTTATCTTGATGTTGCAGCCTCTGGGACATTTTGTGTCTAGTTTCATTTATCCATGTATCTTACAATATCATATATCTAATAATACCGAGAGACAATTTTAAATTGAATTCATTACTTCTATGAATATTTTGTGTATAGTGTTCATGAAATCGGTTTGTGCTGAAGTAGAAGGAGTGTTACGGAAAACGACGTCACGTCATTTGCCAAACGTCATACAGGAAATGACGTGACGTCGTTATGGTATATTTTTTATCATAACGTCAGCCATTCAAACAACAAGATGGATTTTACTTAAAAGTTGTATTTCTGTGCTTTTTCTTGAAAAAGAACAAGTGTTCGAAAATTTGAAGAAGAGTTACTATTTATTTAATATTGAATTAACTTTCCATTTGAAAGACTATACAGATATCTTGTCGTTTTAAAAAAAACTATTGCTTTTTTAATTTTGCTATTTTTATTAAACTTCTTAAATAATATTGAATCTGTTATTCTAGAACTAAGCCTATAAACGTTTGTATAAACTTATAACACTATTTCAAGCTATAATTTAAGGCACATTAAGGCCATTCAAACTTTTAATATAGTGTTTAAGTAATAAGTAGATATCATAACCACCAACGCATCATACATTTTATTCAGTTGTACCTACTGGAAAAAATCCCATTCAGGCCAATTCCAGATATGGTATTTTTACATGTACTGTCTATTAATAGATCATTCTTTCCCGATAACTTATTATTTGCTTTAAAAGTATAATAAGAAGAGATAATTCAGACGAGCCAATTTGAAAAGTCAATACCCAAAAACCAAGTTATACTTCTATAAAAACTATATCACAGCTAGAAAATGTGTCCGTGTGACAAGGATGTGCCATTGACTTTTAAATGTTAAGACAGCATGGTCTTACAATGACCTGTTTAAACGGACGGACCGATAGATAGGGGCACAACAGTAACACTATAATTACACAACAGGAAATGAATGTGTTTACTTTACCGTGAAGCAATATCTTTTATTTATCCGCTCTATATACATTATTTTATTTCTACATTATTTTGACTCAAATTACCAAGAGGTTAACTCCTTTACTTAGCCCCACATATAGCATGTGTCAATGTCACATAAAAGACACACACAAGTTCTGATATATCATTGGACCTTAAAAGATCTCTGCCCAAAGCATCATCGCATTAGATTTACTGGATCATTGACCTAATCTCCGTCAGAAGTTCTATTATGTTCAACCAATGAAATCTCACTAAAATATTTCATTGACAACAGAAGCATGATGCAATAATTTGATGATGTTTATGTCATAGTTAAGTTAACGCAATCTTTTCCAGTGGTGTATATCCCCTCCACATTTGTCAATGTACTTCACACATTGAAACCTATACTCCATATTAATTTAGAGCTAGAAATAACACCTGAAGTTTTATGATATAAAAGACTGAGGAGACGAAGCTGAAATAGACTTTAGTCAATACATCATCAATAACTACTGGCAGCTGTACTTTTCTTGGCCACAAGTTTTAAGTTTTCTTTTTATAATTTTGTACAGTTTCTGTACAACTTCAAGTATTAAATTGTTATTATGATAATTTGTTAAAAAATAACATCTTGCTATATATAATTAAACACATCATAATGGTTTCATTTTCAGGTCAACATTTTTGCCAAAGAAATTTAAAGAGCTGATGGTTAATTATATAATGATGCATCTAAACATACATACATCTGAAAGAATTGCCAAAGTGACACACACAATAGAATTTGCTTTGCTTGCAAGTGCTTTAAACAGAATACTAGTACTTGATAATATTCAAGGCACAAAAAGCCAAGTGAAAGCTGTGAATGCCAAACTGTTGGAATCAACCGTAATTCCATTTAGCGATGGGAACGCTTATATTAGCAGGATTTTTTAAACTTTTTAAATCAAAATTAAGGTTCATACCCCAGCCACCCATGTTTTTGATTCTTGGAGAAGGGGTTGGATGGAGTATGAAAGTTAATACTCGGACCACCTTAAGCATAAAACTAATGACTTATAATTAAAGGGACACATGGCAATCTTGATTATTTAAAAACTAGCGGCGTCCCGTTAGTTTTTCTACATAAATTGCATTTGTTCAATCATTAATGGTAATTATAAGAATTGCATTAAGCCATTTCTTTTTTGCATATTATTAATTTTTGATATTATTGCACCAATAATTTGCACCAATAATATATTAAAACGTGTAGTATACGGTAATAAGACGAAATAGTGAATACTTAAAATTTGATTTATTTAAATGTAACCAGGGTAAAAGTAACAAGAGGTCAATGACCTTGAAGCTCTACTGATTGATTTTGATTTCAGGAAGTAGTCGCTACAGACTTGTTTTTTGAAAATCTATTTTTAACCGTGGCGGCCATCTTGAATTTCCGGTCGACCTGAAATTTTGCTAGGATCAATAAGACATTAAGAGCAACATTCCTGTGCAGTTTCATGAAAATCCGTCAAGTTGTTTCAGAGGAGTAGTCGCTACAAGTTTTCATTATATAACTCTATGTAAACAAAGATGGCCGCTGGTAGCCATGTTTAACGTCAAATCAAAACGATTTTCGACAAGGACCAACATCATGTCATACTGATCATTTTAGAAAAAGTCCCATATCAATATCTCTTATAGTTTTGAAGAAGTAGTCGCTACAAACTTACTTATTTTAAATCTATTTTTAGCTGTGGCGGCCATCTTGAATTTCCGGCTGACCTGAAATTTTTCTAGGATCAACTAGACATCAAGAGCAACATTCCTGTGAAGTTTCAACATTCGTCAAGTAGTTTCAGAGGAGTAGTCGCTACAAATTTTTACTATATAACTCTATGTAACCAAAGATGGCCACTGGTAGCCATGTTTAATGTCGATTCAAAATCATTTTTCACAAGGATCAACATCATGTCATGCTGATCATTTTAGAAAAAGTCCCATATCAATATCACTTATAGTTTTCAAGAAGTAGTCGTTACAAACTTATTTTTTAAAAATCTATTTTTAGCTGTGACGGCCATCTTGAATTTCTGGCAGATCTGAACTTTTGCTAGGATCAATAAGACATCAAGAGCAACATTCCTGTAAAGTTTCTTGACAATCCGTCAAGTAGTTTCAGAGGAGTAGTCGCTACAAGTTTTTACTATATAACTCTATGTAAACAAAGATGGCCGCTGGCAGCCATGTTTAACGTTGAATCAAAACGACTTTTGACAAGGATCAACATCATGTCATGCTGATCATTTTAGAAAAAGTCCCATATCAATATCACTTATAGTTTTCAAGAAGTAGTCGTTACAAACTTGTATTTTAAAACTCTATTTTTAGCTTTGGCGGCCATCTTGGATTTCACATCAACATGAATTTTTGCTAGGATCAACTAGACTTTATGGGCAACATTTCTGTAAAGTTTCATGAATATCCATTCAGTAGTTTCAGAGGAGTTGTCGCTACAAATAAAAGTTTACGGACAGACAGACGGACGATGGACGCCGCACCACGGCATAAGCTCTGCTGATCTCTGATCAGTAGAGCTAAAAATGATACTGGATATATAAATCGAAACACCCATTTCAAATTCTTCAAGACTGCCATGTGTTCCTTTAAAGAGAACAGTGAATAATTTCATTTTTTAAATCTTGTTATATAGTTATTCAAATACCGTATTTGTGCCTCCCTAATAAAAGTACCCCCACCTTTTCAAAAAAAAAAAAAATTAAAAAAGAAATTAAAAACAAAATCAAAGAAATATCTTCATTTTCATATTTCAATACATTTTAGATCTTTTATAAAAAAAATTTTTTTTTTTTTTTTTTACATTTTATGATTTTATAAGAGAGCCCCCTTTGCTTTTTGCCTAGCAGCCAGGTGCTACTATTAGGGGAAATATGGTATATGCTTTGCTAGTACAATTTGAGAGGTAAACGTGAAACTGTTGTAATGATATATAACAGTTTTGTGTTGACCCGTCCAATTGAAATAAAGAATGGAATGTCAACAACATAGCTGCAGAACTATGGGTAGAGGTCAGAGAGAGATACCGGTAGTCCTTTTCAGTAGACCCAAAAAACTATACTCAGTTGCAAAAGAAAGTGTACACTCAGTTTTGTTTAGATTTAATTGCATACATTTTTTTTTAGAATTAAATCGACAAATTCCAAAATGAATATGCCATGCTTGGTACCAAAGTTTTTATCATTCCATTGCCAATATCATGTTGTCATTTGTTTTTCAATAGGTTGAATCATTAAGGGATTGTTGCTTGATAAAGAGGATAGGGGTGTAAAGTAAAATTTTCAAAGTGTACACTTTCTTTTGCAAATGAGTATATTATTTAAAATTTAAAGTATTCACTTATTTTCAAGTATTCAAAAGAATTCCCACTCAATAACTTTCACTGCCTCTTTTGGTTAAATTACATCACAGTATTCATATTTACTTGTAATTTATTATCACAACCTTCAAATATTTGACAATATTGTACTTTAAAGATAACACAAAGATTCCTCTAACAAAATCACAGTAGAATGTTGAGATCTGATATACTAAGGAGAAGTAAAAGAAGAGAAAAATGATGCCAATGTAGGCCAAGTTACTACTTCACTGCTACATAGTTACCAGTCCTCTAGTGTTTAGCATAAATACACCCATCACATTAATATAGTTACAACTTGTAGGAGATGTTTTAAAATGTATAAGATACTAAGTTCAATAGTTAATTTATGAATTTATATCAGAAACAAACCGGAAATGGACCATTCGCTCGAAACACTGAAATTCCTAAAAAAAATATATATAAAACTTGGTATTTAAACCAAATACAAATGGAGTGCACGAAAATGTCCAAAAGTCACAGAAGTGTTTATGTGCTAACAAAACACTTTAATGGGGAAGATTGTAGGATTGTTAATAATACCAGTAGCAGGGAACCATGTGAGTTTGATAGATATAATATGCAATACATATATAGGGCACATAATATCCAGGCTATGTGATACATGTATGTACATTAATGCGTGTTTGTGCAGAGGATTACCAAATGAGCAAACAACAACAACAACAATGGGGACGAGGAATATTGTTACAACCAGGCAGACACAGGTGAGACATTGTGAGGCCGCGGAGATGGCAGTGCTGACATCACTGTTGCTGTCAACCTTCTGAATTTGAAATTTACATGAAAAATCAGCTTCAACATTAATTTACGAGTTAACATACAAATCAGTGAATCTGTTATTTTAAACCCTGCTTTTTTAATATGCATCAACTTCAATCTTTAACAACCTTTTGTGTTTAAATAAAGTTACATTACCCATCAATTTGTTTAATAAAAATATCTTGTAAATCAGTTTATAGCAACAGTAATACCACAACACCAATGAAATCACAGTTTATCTTACAGAAATGGTGTATATGCAAATAATATGTCATGTGACCACCAGTGGAAACTAGTGCAAGGTACCACTCCATGACAACTACAACCATGGTTACCTTCTGGAGATGTGGGTACCAGCATCTCAAAACTTTCTGGTTCCTGTTTTTCAACATGTTTTGTTTGTATATTTGATAGTGCATTTTCATGTGATATTGAAATGTCAGTGTCTTTTGTTTCTGATTTGTCAATTTTCAAACTAGGTGCATTATCAATGTGAGGAGTTTCAAATGAGATGATAGAATCCGGAATGGACTGCAATTCTAATTCCATTTTTTGAGACCAATTTGTCATGGAAATGGCTAGACCTGAATCTATATCTGACAATGCATCTATTCTACTGTCAGATTCATCTGCTGTTTCTTTAGATTCTTCGATAACTGACTTTACAGATTTTGTTTCCGATTTATCAGTAACCCCTTCATTATCATCTGCAGATTCCTCAGATTCTGCCTCTCGTAATGCTTGTAAAACTAATGCAAATTCACCTGATTCACTCATAGATACTCTCGATGGTTTTGAAATGCTAGAAACATTTACAACAGCAGGTGAATTTTCAGTATACGATAGTGGAATTTCTGCAGTTTGACCAGCTTTAGAGATGCCTGGTTTGGATGCTGCTTGCAGGTTTGATTTTGTAGTAGTTTGTTGTCTTTGTGATGGTTGTTTAGTGGGAGTTGTTTGCTGATTTTTTGATTTTTGAATGAATGCAGAGTCTAATTTTGTGTTTCCTTTGACGTCTGCTCCGGCAGCCCCTTGAGACTGAGATGAAGACACAGACTGGGTTTTAGGTTGGGATGAAAGTGAAGAATGATATTTTAACTCAGCTTTCAACTCATGGCTGACTGATAACCTTCTTGGGTCTTTCAGAACTCGCTGCTGTGCATGTTCTGTGTGTGTTTGTGGTGATGACTTACTAGCTTGCAAAGACTCACTGTTCGTCTTAGTTACTGATGACGGACCAAAAGTCTTAAGAGAAGGAACTGTTCTACCCTTAAGATGGTCTTCGTTTTGAACTGGAGTGGACTGGATAATAGATGGAGCACTGTTTGACTGCTGAATACTTTTTATCTGTTTTGATGGTTTAGGTGTGACTGGCATTACTTTATGGATTTGTCTGGCTGATGATGTGGTAATTTGGTGAGAAATGAGACAGGGGATAATGTTTGAGTAGATTCTGATCCATGTTCTGATGGGGCTGGTGATTGAGCTAGAAAGGATGAAAACATATTATATTGTGTTAACATAATTGTCTGGTGCAAATAAATGTAAGATAATAACATCATTTATTGTTAGGATGTTTCATGGATGGCATCTTCTGCAATATGAAATAAATTATATACAAGAGTTATATTAATACACAGCAGGCCTGTTATACATCTGACACAAATAACACAAAGTAAAATGTCCTTGCCATGCAACCATTTTGTGGTTAGAAAAAGGTCTTTATAAGCAAAAAACATATCAGGATGAATTTCATTAAGGACCAACCACATGTCATGCTGGTCACAGTAATACAAGTTCTGTATCTATATCTCTTATGGTTCTAGAGGAGTTACACTCAAACTTTGATTTTTTAGTCTATTTTAGCTGTGGTGGCCATCTTGGAGGTCAAGAATCAGGATCAACAAGACATCATCCTGAATGTTGTGGTAACATTTGTTGAAATTCTTCCCAGAAGGGAAGCAATAAAAACACTAATAAACACTAAAATGGACAGGCTGACATTGGAAACCAGAAGACATGCCATCATATAAGCTTTGCTGATCTTTGAAAATTGCTAAATATTGCTTAAAAATAATTGCATTATTAAGTAAACACATAAGGCTACACTTAAAAAATGTAATGTTTGACCTTTCTGACCGACCCTAAAAAAGGCCCTACCCAAAAAACAATTCTCATTTTTTAGAACTTTTTTTTTTTTTTAAATTGCCGGTCACATCAAGATGCTACTAAATAATAGAAGTATGTTTTTGTTACAAAAAAATAAACAAAAAATAATAATTTCTCTACCTACCTACCCAAAATTTGAAATTAGGGTCGGGAAAGGGCAAACACAAATATTTTTAAGGATGGCCTAAATAAAGAAAATATCTAGTTCAGAACTATAACTCTCTGGTATAAAGTCTAACTACAGGGATGCATTTCCGTGAATACTAAACTAGCAACAAAGCCATGCACATAATTATATATGGCAAAACAGTAAATGGCACAATGTCAAAGTCCATAAAAGAAATTTCCTTTGGGCATAATTATATCACCCCACACGCAATTTCTGGCTCCGAATTGCGAAATCTTTGTCAACATGGAATTTACTTCCAAGTCTAGTTTAAGACAAGATGAAAAAATAATAATGTGAGGTAACTTTTGTAACAGTAAGAAAGTGGTGAATAGTGTTTGTACTACAATTTTATTTAACTGGGATTTAATATTCAAAGTACTTCCACAATACGTTATTTTAGAAAGGCAATTTCATATACCATCCTACCTTGTTCAGGTTGCACCGGTATAAAGCCAGTTGGCTTCTTAAATATCTTCTCTTCATCACTAAAATCTTCATATTCCTGAAAGAAAATAATCTCAGCTTTAGTTAATTTTTAAAATTTGACTTCACCATCTCTTCTAATCTGTTCATGCCTAGTAAGGGACTAAAAACCACATTTAGTATATAGACAGAAATGGACAGCACTCTGTGGTGGTTTTGGTAAAATCCCTCAAGAAAATGTAAAGTTATTGAGAAAAAAACTATTTTTTATTTATAGTAACTGTTACAGTTACCTTGACCTTTGACCAAATGACCCGACTAACAATCCCCCCAAGCTTCCTTTCCATCGGCAGCACTTTGTGATGAAGTTTTGTTAAAATCTCTCAAGGAAATGTCAAGTTATTGAACAAATCGATTTTCTATTTGTAGTAATATCAAACGACCCAAATAACAATCCCAAGCATTCTTTCCATGAGCCGCATCATGTGGTGAATTTTGTTAAAATCCGTCTTGAGAAAGTTATAATACAGAAAACTCAATACCTCAGCTGCACCTGTATATCTGTCCCTGTGTCTGGGCGATGCCTGCCCTGAGGGTGGGGTGATACTGGGAGACCCTCCGGGAGATTCTCCAAATGCCGGCAACATGAACTTCTCCATTTCTAGCTCTATCTCCTTCTCTTCAAGATCAGACTGACCTGGCCAGTCTACGATTACATGCTTATGATGCTTGATGCCTGAAAAAAAGTCACGAAGATTATGAACAAACATATTTTATTGATGTAAATCATGAAAATCCTCAAACTAGTTACCACTTTCCGGCTGTTATGATACCACATTATGGTTTAAAGTATATTCTTAATTTTTAATAATGTCTAATTTGCTGTTTCGTCATGAAATTCATACATACCTGTCATCATTTCATTCTCCAAATATTGAGATTTTATGAGATTTTGATGAAAAAGTGAGATTAGATTTATATAAAAATATGTACAGTATGACAATAAGGCTGTCAGATTCTCATTATATTTCATGTTTGTCGGACATAAAAGGCGGCTGGCGTGGCCCTGTGGATAGCGGTGGACTTCATACCCAAGATTGGCTGGGGTATGAAAATAAAACCTTTATTTCAGCTTAAAAGGTTTGCATATTGTAAAATTAAAACATTTAATTAGTAATTTTAAACAGGTTATCACATTTTTTCAGTAAAAAATTTTTTCAAATGTTTTATTGTCGAAAGATCCATAATAACATCCTGCTAATATAAGAGTTTGCTTCGTTAATGAATTTAAGGCATGACCACAAAATGTAAAATACAGTTTTGTAACATCAAGGATATAGACCGAACTGTTAATGATTCAATTACTTCAAATCACAATGCAAATAATGGTGGACAGATCAGCAGATCTAAACGAACAGGCAGATAGTGGAGTCTGATCTGATCATCTCACCATGTCAACAAGAATCTTTGACAATTAAGAATGAGATCTTTGATTTTTCTATTTTTGAGCCTGAGTAATGACAAAAAAAAAAGCTCAATAAAATTATGTGGTGAATTATTTACAGAATGTTCAAATAAATAGCAATATAAACAATTGAACATCAGAAAACTTAACTGATGCAAATAGAAGAGTGGGCTCAATCGTCTGTTTATTTATGCAAGAATAATAATATAGGTTATTGAATTTGTATGGCTAAATATTACTTGGAACGAGTTGTTTTGGCAAAGGACGACGAGCTTGCGAGTCGTCCTGCGCCAAAACAACGAGTTCCAAGTAATATTTAGCCATACAAATTCAATAACCTTTTTATTGTATACTTTCATATTGTTTTCGATCAATGTTAATTGTATGACTATTATTTTTCATTGTATTTGTGTTATTTGTATAGCTTTTGATGGAATTCCTATCTTGCCATTCAGTTTCATTTTGTGTGGATGATTATTTTGCGCGAAAACGACGTCGACGTCGGATGACGTCATTAAAAACAACAAGCCATTTTCTAAAGTTTGTTTACTATTCGATAACGTTAAAAACAGTGGGTGAGTGACCATTTCAGTTATTTTATCAATTTTTGCCATAAAAGGTTGAAAAAAAACACGTATTTTGTTGTTGACACTATAGGAAGGATTCCGTTATTTTTATTTGAAAGTAGTTCCTTATTTCTATTTCGCGGCTCTTAGCAAGCACGAGCAAAAGTTCCCGTGCAATATGAATGCGTGCAATATCGTAGAATATTGCACGCTTAGCTCAATGCAAACTAAACGGGACAATATGAAAGTATACAATAAGAAAGAATATCTACATGACTACAATGACATCAGAAATGCAGCTGCAAATTATAATATCTATATTGAAGCATGGAAGCTTTATACATTAACAGAAGTTTTAAAAGAAGTTTTAAAGACAAAAGTGTCAGAACATAAAGTGTTTTCTTGAAAAACAAAATGAAAGCGAAAATAACAAAAGTATTAAAATAGGTGCATAATCACAGAAACATTAAAATACTTTAACTGATAAAAGGCTACTTAAAAATCTACTCAAAGGGCTACATACATAGAGGATATTTGTTGTTTTGGAGTGAATAACATATTTTTTTCATCGAGAAGTGCGAAAAAAGTTTTCTCACTTCGAGATGAAATAAAATATGTTATTCACGACAAAACAACAAATTTTCTTTTTATTTTATGATTTTACGAACAATTATTTAAGAAATTTCAGTAACTAAACTGTTTTACACACGCTTCTTTCCCAGTCACGATGACGTAACGAAACATTACATGACGTTACCTTTTTTGAAACCATTAACTTCACAGAAAGAAAGTTATTAAATAAACAGTGGATTTAACAGTATAACAGTAGGAATATATCGTGTTACTGTGCATGCATTTGTGTTGGTTGTACATTAAAAAAGTAGTCCCGGCAGCTACTGTGGAAATAAAACTCTATATTGAAACACTTTTATTTCACTGATAAAACACATTATTTCATTGCTTATCATAAAATAAAGTATTGTAACATTGTTTTTATATTAGTGGAATGACAGTGTGTTATGTGTAGGTAGAGGGAGAAATAATGGTAATTCTATGACAATGATATTTGGAGGTTATTTTGTTTATGTATTTTGCATTATTTATCATTATTAGAAACTTACTTCCTTGTGTAAGATGGTTTTAATCAAATATTGTTTAATACAAGTACAAGTCACTATTTAAAGTTTATTAAAACTAATATTTTTAGTGCTAAGATAATTTTTTACAACTGATACACTTAAAAACAAAATCTCAAATATAGTATATTAATATCAAATATGTATTTCTATTTATTTTTATATTAAAGGGTTTGATGCACAAGGTTTATTTTAAAGGGCTCCGAATTCATGTAACTTGAAAGAAGCTGAAAGAATTATCAAAATGCCATAAAAATAAAGGAAATATGACCTATTGCAAATTTGCAAAGAAACATAAATGGAGGCATCGATCTTGTAATGATGCATCGCGCCTTTTTCCCACATTTGGCATATTGACAAAATGTCTTTAAAAGGAAAGAAAATCATCCAAATGAAAAATAAGCATACAATTTAGACATTTTACATCTGTACATTTATTCTTCATCAATATGCAGTGACTTTCCTTACTTTTTCAAGTTTTTTCAGAGCCCTTTTAAATAAATCGTGTTTGCAAATAGTGCATCAACCCGTTTAATTTGGACCTTAAGATCCAAATACAATAGAATTTGATGTAGCATGGTCGGTGACATTTCCTTTGATGAATGCAGAGCATTAAATTGTTTAATTTAGGGTAACTAAAGGGGCGTGGCTACACCGTACTACAACTACCGGATATTGGAATTTAGAGTACGGTCACTATGACGTCACAGTGTTACTCAGTACACCATGCTACAAAAAATATAGAGTCTGTCTCAGCTCGTTGGTTATTTAAACACCTCGATGGGCTATGCCCATCTCGGTGTTTAAATAAGCCAACTCGCTGAGAGCAGACTCTATCTATTACTTATTGTATTTTAATCTAAACAATATATTGTATTAAGAAGGACATGTTTACATAACCGTTACTGGTTGTAAGTAATGTAAGTAGGGAAGGGATCTAGTTGTGGGGAGATGACACTAAAGTAATATATTATATAAATTGTTATTGCTACAACTGAAGAATTACAGGTAGTATTATTGTATAACTTGGCTGCCATTGTTAGTTGTGAAGTCCCTGAAAACAAAAGTAGAGTGAGATAACAGATCCACGAACAAGAGTGCGAAGTAACAACATCAGTGGGCGTAACTAGTAACAACTTTAAATCAAGAAATTCCTCAAACATCAGTCACATGCTTACAATAATACCCAGTTTCTGATGGTGAATTGTTTATTTTTATTGCGAATTATTTTTTGTTACCATCAATCCCTATCTAACATTTATTTGGCGCCAGTGGATAGCATGGATAGCCAGTGGATAGCATGGATAGCATGGATAGCCAGTGGACAGCATGGATAGCCAGTGGATAGCATGGATATCCAGTGGATAGCATGGATAGCATGGATAGCCAGTGGACAGCATGGATAGCCAGTGGATAGCATGGATAGCCAGTGGACAGCATGGATAGCCAGTGGATAGCATGGATAGCCAGTGGATAGCATGGATAGCCAGTGGACAGCATGGATAGCCAGTGGATAGCATGGATAGCCAGTGGATAGCATGGATAGCCAGTGGACAGCATGGATAGCCAGTGGATAGCATGGATAGCCAGTGGATAGCATGGATAGCCAGTGGATAGCATGGATAGCCAGTGGACAGCATGGATAGCCAGTGGACAGCATGGATAGCCAGTGGACAGCATGGATAGCCAGTGGACAGCATGGATAGCCAGTGGATAGCATGGATAGCCAGTGGACAGCATGGATAGCCAGTGGATAGCATGGATAGCCAGTGGATAGCATGGATAGCCAGTGGATAGCATGGATAGCCAGTGGATAGCATGGATAGCCAGTGGACAGCATGGATAGCGTGGACAGCATGGATAGCCAGTGGACAGCATGGATAGCCAGTGGATAGCATGGATAGCCAGTGGATAGCATGGATAGCCAGTGGACAGCATGGATAGCCAGTGGATAACATGTTCAACTCTAAACATGGAAAATATGGATTGTGAGGTGCCACAGTGTTTCTTCAGTGCACCCTTCCCATAGACTCATCCATCAGACGGAGACGTAAACCTGGTGGTCCCATGTATCGGAGTCTATTACAGTACCCTCAATGAGGACATTCATGACAGGAAGCTTCCAGGTAGACATACACATACATCACCAGATAAATTAAATTTCATCTTGCTTGTAGCCTTAAAAGTCTTGGTGACCTCACCTATAAGTACCATATGTCACAGAAAATTAGTTTCAGTATCAAGTTATTCAGTAAACAGCATCACTTTTTTGCTCTATTCCATTACTAGGCAACTCAATCAGACAAAAGAGAAATAATCTTCCATTAGAATAACAACCAGATAAAAGGGATATAATCCCCCAGTAGAATAACTAGATAAAAGGGAAGTAATCCCCCAGTAGAATAACTAGATAAAAGGGAAATAATCCCCCAGTAGAATAACCAGATAAAAGGAAAATAATCCCCCATAAGAATAACAACCGGATAAAGGGAAATAATCCCTCAAAAGTATAATAACCAAATAAAAGGGAAATAACCACCCATTAGAATAACAACCAGATAAAAGGGAAATAATTCCCCATAAGTATAACAACCAAATAAAAGGGAAATAATCCCCCATTAAAACAACAACCAGATAAAAAGGAAATAATCCAACATAAGTATAACAACCAAATAAAAGGGAAATAATCCCCCAGTATAATAACCAGATAAAAGGGAAATAATGTCCCATTAGAATAACAACCAGATAAAAGGGAAATAATCCCCCATAAGTATAACAACCAAATAAAAGGGAAATAATCCACCATCAGAATAACAACTAGATAAAAGAGAAATAATTCCCCATAAGAATAACAACCAGATAAAAGGAAAATAATCCCCCATAAAAATAACAACCAGATAAAAGAGAAGTAATCCCCCAATAGATTAACAACCAGATGAAAGGGAAATAATCCCCCAGAAAAATAACAACCAGATAAAAGCGAAATAATCCCCAGTAGAATAACTAGATAAAAGGGAAATAATCCACAAGTAGAATAACCAGATAAAGGGAAATAATCCCCGAGTAGAATAACCAGATAAAAGGGAAATAATCCCCCATAAAATAACAACCAGATAAAAGGGAAGTAATCCCCCAATAGACTAACAACCAGATAAAAAGGAAATAATCCCCCATAAAAATAACAACCAGATAAAAGAGAAGTAATCCCCCAATAGATTAACAACCAGATAAAAGGGAAATAATCCCCCAGAAGAATAACAACCAGATAAAAGTGAAATAATCCCCCAGTAGAATAACTAGATAAAAGGGAAATAATCCACCAGTAGAATAACCAGATTAAAGGGAAATAATCCCACAGCAGAATAACCAGATAAAAGGGAAATAATCCCCCATAAAATAACAACCAGATAAAAGGGAAGTAATCCCCCAATAGATTAACAACCAGATAAAAAGGAAATAATCCCCCAGAAGAATAACAACCAGACAAAAGCGAAATAATCCCCCAGTAGAATAACTAGATAAAAGGGAAAAAATCCTCCAGTAGAATAACCAGATAAAAGGAAAATAATCCCCCAGTAGAATAACTAGATAAAAGGAAAATAATCCCCCACCCCCTAGTAGAATAACCAGATAAAAGGGAAATAATCCCCCATAAGAAATAACAACCAGATAAAAGGGAAATAATCCCCCATAAGTATAATAACCAAATAAAAGGGAAATAACCCTCCATTAGAATAACAACCAGATAAAAGGGAAATAATCCCCCATAAGTATAACAACCAAGTAAAAGGGAAATAATCCCCCAGTATAATAACCAGATAAAAGGGAAATAATTTCCCATTAGAATAACAACCATACAAAGGGAAATAATCCCCCATAAGTAAAACAACCAAATACAAGGGAAATAATCCCCAATTAGAATAACAACCAGATAAAAGGGAAATAATCCCCCAATAGAATAACAACCAGATAAAGGGAAATAAGAAATAATCTCCCATAAGAATAACAACTAGATAAAAGGAAAATAATCTCCCATAAGAATAACAACCATATAAAGGGGAAATAATCCCCCAATAGAATAACAACCAGATAAAGGGAATTAATCCCCCATAAGAATAACAACCAGATAAAAGGGAAGTAATCCCCCCAATAGAATAACTAGATAAAAGGGAAATAACCATCCAGTAGTATAAACATTAACAATAATCTATCTTGTTCTATCTGCTTCTTTTTTCTAAAATATTAAACCATACTGTATGCATGTGTGAACTAACGTTTCAGTTGTTGCGTATGACAGTTTTTCTTGATTTAAAGTAAACAGGGAACACTTGTCATATTCTTTTTTTGAGTTTTTCCTTATTTTTGTATAAATGACAACACTTGAAAACTTATATTTTCATTTTCTTTCTTCATAAAAACATCTTTAGAAAAACAATTAATAGCTGATGAAAATACTGCAAATAAACCAAATTTAGCTTGCACCATTTATATATAAACAATAACATTATGACAAGTTTCCCTGCGTAACTTAGCAACAAGCTTCATAGAATACCACCTCTCCTTTTTCTCTTCCTATGTACATATTTAGATATTTTTGCATTTGCAAGCTGTATTCTGCGCAATTTTAGATAGCGTCGTGCTGGAGGCAGGTCCTTCCAGGGATCCTTCTCTATGGCTGGGTACGAAATGGCATTGGTTATTTATGAAGGTTTTTCATGCATAATGATACATTGAAGATGTGCACTTTAAAGAGTTGTATGCATAATGATGAAGACAAGTAACACATAAATGAAACAAATTATATGATAAGTTCCAACCACAGCACTCACAAACTATCAACCAAAAAGTCCCATTACAGAAAAAAGAAATTCACACATAAATTAAGCACGAGGGCTATTCATAATTTTCCATTCCAGAGATGTTGAGATTTTGATCTTACTTTCAGTAGGTGATAAAATGTGTTACTCAGTTTTTATCCTTAGGTTCTATAGTAAAAAGACAAAAAAAAATTCAAGATTTTGATTTTGAATTAGCTACATATATTGAATCAATTTTCATGAATGTGCATGAAATATGCAGGGTTTTAAAATAATCACACTGTAGATACCTTAATTTTAGCAGTAAACTTGGTTGAACATCAAGGATAAAAAACCAACTTTATCACCTACCAGGATGCATAGGTATGTCTAATTTCTGGTCACTGATTGGTCAGGTTTTTTGATGATGCTCTATCAAAATTATGAATTCCATTAAAACATACAGGAAATTGAACATACACCCATAGATGCAAAACTGAGTTTAAAAGAAACAAATTTCAGAAAATAGAGTTCACCAATAGATGTTTATCAAATTGCCTTCCTGGATATGTTTTAATGGAATAGCTCTGAACTATGGCTTAAATAAATCAGCATTTATTATATCTAGTTAAGGGTGTCTTTTTTATTCAGCAGGATGTGTCCAACACTTTCCTTTTTATCAGACCCTGGCATGCATATAATATAAACAATGTATTGGTTATATGTATAAAGGCTATTGATGTAACAATGCTATGCTCTTTAACATTAATATGCAGACACCAAATACACAACATTTCTATGTGTTAGAAAAGCAGTACCAAATAATCATTCATGAGTTGTTATTGAAGCTGATAATGGTTTTTTTTATCACATAACATGGCTTCTGGGAGTGTAATAAATCCGTGACTTATTTAATATAATACACTAGTGTATTATAGATGTAAATGTGTTTGTGTACAGTAAAACATTTAGTCCAAATTGTGTGCATGGTATATCATACGATATGTAACGTAGCTGACATCATGCAAACAACAAAACAATGTCAGGATTTCTCTTACAAATTGCTGCCGTATTATAGGTTATTGAATTTGTATGGCTAAATATTACTTTGAACGAGTTCTTTTGGCAAAGGACGATGAGCTTGTGAGTCGTCCTATGCCAAAACAACGAGTTCCAAGTAATATTTAGGCATACAAATACAATAACCTTTTTATTGTATACTTTCATATTGTTTTCGATCAATGTTAATTGTATGACTATTACTTTTCATTGTATAGCTTTTGATGGAATTCTTATCTTGTCATTCAGTTTCATTGTGTGTGAATGATTATTTTGCGCGAAAACGACGTCGACTTCAGATGACGTCATTAAAAACATCAAGCGATTTTCTAAAGTTTCTTTACCATTCGATAACGTTAAAAACAGTGGGTGAGTGACCATTTCAATTATTTTATCAATTTCTGCCCTAAAAGGTTGAGAAAAAAACACATATTTTTTTGTTGACACTATAGGAAGGATTCCATTATTTTATTTCTTTTTCGCGGCTCTTAGCAAGCACGAGAAAAAGTTCCGGTGCAATATCAATGTGTGCAATATCATAGAATATTGCACACTTAGCTCAATGCAAACTAAACAGGACAATATGAAAGTATACAATAAAAAAGATAATTGACAACATTGAAGTGAAACTATCAAGCCATAGGTGTGTTATGTGATAAATAGAATCTTACATTCGTGACTGTGTTTTATTGACTTTAACAGAGATATCAGAGCTTCGTATCCGATCATTTTATTCAGCGCGTTTATTAAAATCAATAATACAGTCTCTCATGGAAGTTCCTCTATATAACGGCAAACAGGACTTAATTTATCAAACAACCAAACACTGATTCCAATCAACCAAAACCTGCAAACATTCCAACAAATTAAATATTTTAGGGAAGTCAAACAAAATCTATACCTTTGGCCACCATATAATCGAGCGTAGTTTTCATCTGTTTCCTGAGATCATACTTAGAGTAGTCTGCCCCTAGTGTCAGATCTATCATAGAGAGGGACTCGATACTCTCTGACGGGGACATGTAGATAGATGAAGGAGCCAGGGAGATGTCCGACTCAGTCTCCGAGCCCTGAAATACATGAATCTCAGTAGTAAGTAATCGCCCCCATTGCCGGGATAGTTAAGACGCTGCATCTAAAACTTTATCGCTGCTCACCACTCACGTTCGAATCCCATTGGAAGCTTGTCTTGTCAAGTGAGAATGTGTCACTTCTTACAGTTGGCGGGAGGTATACAGTACTGGATCTACACAGGAAACATAACATGTGCTAAAGATTACCTTAAAACACCATTTAAACAAACAAACAGTACATGTAGTAAGTATATTGGTCAATGCAACGTATTGATCCATCTTGCATGCAGCAGGCTGAGGGATGTAAATAGGCTATGGTTTTGCTCTCTCCTGCTTAAGAAGGGTGTAAGATTTTTTAGTCTACTAATAAAATTAAAATTTGAAGGTTGGTTTTCTGCTTTGTCATTTCTTAAAGCAGAAGTCTACAAATGGTCTCAATAAATATAACTTTGGTCTTTAAACCCAATATCTACTTACACTTTCCTCAGCAGCCTCAGCGGCAGTTTTGGGTTGCTCTATCTTTGTCTTTCCCTCCAGAAAATCCTTGTCAAACTCTATATGGTCATATGGCACCTACAAATAAGGTGCAAACATTAGTGTGAGTACAATACTGGTACTGGTCGTCATCAAACTTTTTGATGGTGTTAAAATTAATTTGTTATTAATGCAAGAAATGGAATTAGAAGCAATGTAAAATCAGTGTTATTGACTTCAATCACCATTTCCCATTATGTTTTGTTTTTTTGTGCTACTACCGTATGAGGTGTTTAATTTCATCTTTAATCTTTTGATTTAGTGAAATAACAAAGTCATCAAAGTCATACTACCTTAATCATGTGTTATGCTTTTTTACTATACTTTTCCCACATAATTTTTTTAACTGCATATTTTCAGAATGACTGTAAAAGTTGGATTTTTGTTGGATTTCTGCAAAATTAGTACAGATAGTTTCCATTTACAGATTTTGCAATACCAATGTTCTATTCTATGAAGTAAAGAACTGTTTTTCTGGGAAAGTTTGGACAAATTAAGTATTTGTGCTGTAAAACAAGTTTATTGCAAGTGAATGACCACGCAATACACAAAGTAAGACATTATAAGATATTGTAAAACTAATTTCCTAATAGATCAATATAAGAATGGCAAATAATTTCTTCACCTTCCAATCTTTAAAAGTGGCATAACATGGCAACCAAATCATGGCAACCATCTTCTGTTTCACTTAGTTTACATATAGAACAATACAAACTTACCAGATAGTTGTCTATTGTTACGGGTGCCTCGTCCTGTCGCATGAGTTCATACAACACACGGGGATCTTCATACACATCTGACTCTACAAAATACAAAATATGAACATAATAAATTCCTTATTCTAACGCAGCTATAATGTAACGCGTAACTGCATTGGCCAACGTCTCAAATTTGCAACCGTAAAATTTGAGTTTTCATAGAATGTTAATCTGTATGTATGATTTTACTTTATAATTCTAGCATTTAAATGGAAAAGCATTAGAATTGAGATAACCATTTTCAATCTGGGATGGTATGTGGTTGGTTTTACAGTCTGAAATTCCATTTTACGGCTCCGCTACCGCGTCGCCATAAAACGAAATTCTCACACCATAAAACCACTCACATACCATCCAAGACTGAAAATCTTAGCAAGGTAATCTCTTAAATTATGCCCGAGTGTTAAACTTAACACTTCAAGGATATTGGTTATTATAATAAAGATGCAAAACATAACATTAAAGAGTTTGAGAATAAAATGACAGGGAATGGACAGCACTATAGTGTCATATACTGTATTTCCCCTAATGGCAGTGCCCCAGCGCTATGCAAAATACAAATGGGGCACTCTTATAAAAAATAATATTTTTATTAAGGTTATACAAAAGATTGAAAATTTATTGTTTTGATTTTTGGATACAAAAGATCAAAAACGTAATGATTTTTTTTTTTCCGAAAAAGTGGGAGCGGGTGCGCCTCCCAGAAATGTAAGAACTTCTGTAGTCTATGAATACTCGACCCACACAATGTGGACGATGGATGAACCTGATGTTCACACCTTGGTCTTTTATAATGAACACCTGTATGTGATACCATTTATCTTCCAAACCCGCCAGTAATATAAACGTTACCTTGATCTGATGTTTCCATTTCTATTTCTGGAGGCTTGAATGCAGGGCAGACTAAAACAAAAAAGGAAATCTTACATCAAAATGTAATATCTACAGACTGGAGAACAACAGATTTGTAAATAAAACTTTTGACAAATTTGTTGTATATTGTAACTAATCTTGTTGTAAGTAATCACTATGTAAATGCTTTAATTATAAGAGATGAAAAAAATGACAACATTCTCCGAAGATCTGCAGGTTTTGTATATGTATAACTGAAATTGTCATCTTTGTCATCAAGATTTTTTTTCCGTTCCAATCCTATTAACTATATGCTGTACCAATATATACATGTTGTAAAAATGTTAAAATAAAACCAAACTGTCATCTATGTGTCAAGCTCAAAATTTTATCGGAACCGAGGCTCTGCCGAGGTTCCAATTAAAACAGTTACACCGAGGGTTGGAATTCCCTATCTGAACCGGATTCCCATGATAGATTCTTTTTCTTGCATATCATCACACATATCATCACATTCTGTGCATTGACGTTGCCAACTACTAACGTTGTGCATGTTTATTTACATAATGACGTCATGCAACTGTCATTGTTGATATCAGCGCGCGACTTTTACCTTCCCCGTGTGTAAGATCAGGCTTTCCATCTTATCCGGTATGCAAGAAAATAATATTTTATGAGCATTATACCTAAGGACAACATTAAGACATACAGTATTTCCATAAGGTTTATAATGTCCCAAATCCCAAAACCTGGTGTGCAAGACTTGAACATCCTCAATACCAGAATTTGTGGGCCCACACTTTTGATGTTATTCAAGTCCTAATAACCAGATTTTAAATATCGCTCATTATATAGCCATTGGAAATAGAGTTATTTCTTATCTAACATGGCATTCTATGAATCAAATACACTATTGTTAAAAAAAAAAGTGTGCCAAAATACCGGTAGTCAAATTCTCACAACTAACATTTTACACCCATCTCTCCTCACCAAATACTATTTTTACCCTGCCAGTTTTAAAATTTTAGTTTATGATTCTTGAAAACCAATGCCTCTTTAAATAAATTAAAACATTTGACTGTCTGTACATAAATATGTGACATTATTAACCGCCAAAATGTTGCAAGAGGAATGTAATTTTAAAACATCGGAGTTTGCATCGAAATGAAGAATTCTGAAGAAGTGTTAAATGAAAAACAATTTCTTGAAATCGATAAAATTATGAAGGTTTTGGTGTGATGTTTTTATTCTGTTAGTAATATTTGATCCGGACATGTTTAGTAAAGTCCATATTTGGTTTGTTAAGGAATCTGACTAATGTGACAGAGGTAGAAATTTGGCTACTTACTTTTAGAATGGTCGATGAAGAAGATGTGATTTTTGAAGGCGACCAACAAGTCTCCCATCTCATTGAGGAAGCAAGCTGAGCTGAGTGACTCCTCCAACATCACTTCTGTCATTAGCACCTTACCCTCATCCCAAACCTTTATAGCACCATCAGAACTGAAGGCAATATAGATCAGATGTTTGGTGTTAACGTCATTTCCCAGCACATTTTAGGCTAACCACAGCGGTGAGAGGCAGTTTAAACTCAGCATCTTTATTCTCTCAACTGCGAGAAGGTTTTAAACTCCGCGTCAACTAGGGAGATTTTGTTACTGACTTATTTTCGCATTATTTTTGAGAAATTGACAAACCAATGACCTCTAGGTCAAGGTCTTTTACCAACGTTATAATGGATATTACCAAAATTAGTTTCAATGGCGTGTACTTCTTCTCAGAAAATCAAAAATTAGTTACTAATACATATTTCTCTATCACCATGCTTTCAGTAAACTGCTGTATGTTTTTAAATAGCCGCAAATAGAGGTATACTCACCTGCATGTGACAAACAACCCGAGTGTGGCTAGTGAATCCATGGCAACGACAGGCGCCTGGTGTTCTGGGCGCCTGCTCTCATCCACTACACTCTCATACGAGGGCTCCTCTGTAATAGTGATTCAATGTGTGTCATCAAGATTGTAAATTTACATAAAAATAGAGGAAAAGTGTTGAACGAGAAAAAAAAAGCTATTGACTGAAAGTCTAAAGATGCATTTGTGGTCCAAATTTTGCATCAAACGAAAGATACATTTGTGGTCCAAATTTGGCAGCAAACTAAAGATACATTTCTTGTCCAAATTTGGCATCAAACTAAAGATGCATTTGTGGTCCAAATTTGGCATCAAACTAAAGATACATTTCTTGTCCAAATTTGGCATCAAACTAAAGATACATTTGTGGTCCAAATTTGGCATCAAACTAAAGATGCATTTGTTGTCCAAATTTGGCATCAAACTAAAGATACATTTGTCGTGCAAATTTGGCATCAAACTAAAGATGCATTTGTCGTCCAAATGTGGCATCAAACTAAAGATGCATTTGTGGTCCAAATTTGGCATCAAACTAAAGATACATTTGTGGTCCAAATTTGGCATCAAACTAAAGATGCATTTGTGGTCCAAATTTGGCATCAAACTAAAGATGCATTTGTGGTCCAATTCTAGCATCAAACTAAAGATACATTTGTGGTCCAAATTTGGCATCAAACTAAAGATACATTTGTGGTCCAATTTTAGCATCAAACTAAAGATACATTTGTGGTCCAAATTTGTCATCAAACTAAAGACACATCTGTGGTCCAAATTTGGCATCAAACTAAAGATGCATTAATTTTGTGGTCCAAATTTGGCATCAAACTAAAGATACATTTGTTGTCAAAATTTGACATCAAACTAGAGATGCACTTATGGTCCAAATTTGGCATCAAACTAAAGATACATTTGTGGTCCAAATTTGGCAAAACCAGTCGCATTGTCACTGATATTGGTAGTATGCTAGTCAGTGCTCCAAGAATAGGATAGCCCGATGCCTGGGGATAGTCCAATCTGGATACAGGCTAGTCTCTCTTTCAAAAATGGATCCACATCGGGCTAGTCTAAAAAATCTCGCGACAATCTAATTTTTAAAACTAAAATCCACCCAGTAATCATGTTTTTATCACGTGTAATTTGAAGCCGTATTTGTTTAAAAATAAAATTCTATCCCTTGATTAGAATTTATCATTTGAAAGCAGGCATTTCATTGGTCGATTACACAATTTGAACCAATCGCATGACAGCTTTCATACTGAAACTCAGAGGTATGAATGAATGAATGAATGGTGTTTTACGGCAAGTCGACGCATAAATAGGTCATATTGTGCGCAAAAACCGACGAAAGATGAAGAAATGAAGCAGTAATTAAAAATGAATGTAAATATATAAAGATAAAACTATTAAAAAATAAGGGATGATATGGTAGTAATATAAACTATATATGTAAATCAACAAATGCCCATCAACGGGTATATAAACAAATAAATATATATAAGAACACATTATAATGATTTATATAGGCTGATTTCTTTAGGAAATCTAAAACAAGACTAAAATCTATAGTATCAAATAACTCTTTCATAGTATTAACATTGTAGTACCTTTGACTCATAGGATCAAAGTCTACACATTCCAACAAGATATGTTTGACCGTTAACGGTGCAAAGCAGGGAATACATTCTGGTAACTGCTCAGCTTGTAAAACGTGTATGCCCTATCCTGCACCGGGCTAGGACAACTTCTTCTCGACGAATGGGTCTACTAGAAGAACGCCATTCACCCAGTAACGGTTTAATTGAAGAAACACAGAGGTAACGCGAATGGATGACGGATGACAGTAGAGTGATCCCAATAGTTCAGCTGAGCCAAAAATAGGGCAGCACTAGTATTTAAGTTCTACTTACGTTTAGATTTAACAAATCCTAAATCCTCAACCGGTTCCAGTATATGATGGTTAATCTGACCAGAAGTGTGACCAGTCAGGAATGACAAACCCTAGAAAAAATAGGAGATAATACTGAACAACTTCTGCAGAGTATATATAGTAAATATATAAAATATATGCAACATCACTCGGTAAAGAACAACATCGTGTATCCTGAAAAAAGTATATGTATACAAAATATGGACTTCAGATACTTACTAGAATGCAGTAAGGTATATTGATTTTTTAATTTAAATATTAACTTGAAATTACAAACAGTAGCAAGATACTGTCCAACCTGCATAATGAGGTCACCTATAAAGGAAGGAGATATAGTGGCATCTAAATCAATACAATTTTTGCATACAAAATATGCATTGAGTGGGGTTAAAGAAGCTTGTAAGGGCTTGAGGCGCTTTATTGATTGAAAATAAATATGTTTTACTAGCGTTTATCTAGACATCATGATGAATAACGAAAGCACATTTTGAGACGGTATATATATATAATAGGATTATTACTAGAGTAACTTGTTCTGGAAGTTTGTATCACCTAGAGTAGGTAAATGTCAGATCAGGATCGCACGAGAGGCGTAGCCTCGAGTGTGATCCTGATCTGGCATTTACCTACGAGAGGTGATACAAGCTTCAGAACAAGTTACTATAGTAATGATCCTTTTATTATATACCTCTTTACATATCATTAAAATAGAATACATGTATCTAAAACTATCAAAAACAACAAATTAAAACAACATTATATAAAATCAAATTAACTGAAAACCACCAACAGGAAAGACATGAAAACATGTACATTACACGCGCATGAAAGCATGTACATTACATTGCAACAACTACACCTACGTTCTTTACACATCAAATTCTTGTGAATTTACCAACTGACATAATCTTAAATTAATTAATTAACCCACAATGTTCACAAATGCACAATCAAACATTCTGATAGTTCACATTTCATGTTAAAACATCCGTTGTTCTTAATATCAATCCCCAACATTCCAACTGACATTTTCCAAAATCTATTTTTAGTAGCATACTGATAACCTGTAGTGTGATACGGTTTGTTGTATTCCACTGTAAGAAAATGAAGGTACTATCTATATATTATTGATAGGTATATAATAAATATTAGGATTATTACTAGAGTAACTTGTTCTAGAAGTTTGTATCACCTCGAGTAGGTAAATGACAGATCAAGGATCACACGAGAGGCATAGTGTGATCCTGATCTGGCATTTACCTACGAGAGGTGATACAAACTTCCAGAACTCGTTACTCTAGTAATGATCCTTTTCTTATATACCTCTTACACATCATTAACATAGAAATATTTGCATTGCTATTGCATACACATTCAATAAAGCATATCATTTCTCGATAAAGTGCAGCGGGAAAATGTATGTAGTTTTAAAGTGTTGGTGTTCATTGGTCTGACCTACTTGTTTTGTTTGTATGACGTAACGTTGTCTTGACGTTCTCGCGCATAGTGGCGTAAAACTTGCTTGAATCATTGGAAAAACCGCTGTTCTATTTTTAGTAAGATAGTGATACTAATTCTATTTTTAGTAGTATAGTGTTAACCTGTAGTGTCATACAGGTAGTTGTATTCCATTGTAAGAAAATGAATTGAATTGAATTGGATTTTATAGTCGCACCAACAGTTAAAGTCATATGGTGACTTTCCAGCTTCTACTGGTGGAGGAAGACCCCAGGTGCTCCTCCGGGCAATTTTCGTGCACCTGGGTAGAATCACCGACGTTCCGTGTAAGAAAATGAAGGTACTATGTATATATTATTGATAGGTATATATATATATATATTTAATGGTATCAAAGATCGCTAAAAGGTAATTTAAGCTTATTACTGCGAAATATACCATCTCCAAATTACAAAGTACAGTCTAACTGACTCATTTTTATACTTTAGTCAGGAAAGAATCTGAATCTGAAGTTGTTAAAAGTGTCCAAATTAACAGTCGAACATCCATGTGGAGCGCCACCTTGATTTATCTGAATTCTGTTAAGTTTGTGATGGTTTGTGATGGTATTTATAGAGATTATTTAACTGCTGGGACCGATTATAGGGAAATCCTTCACGAGATTGTAGATGTGTGGTTCTTTTCACGAACGAGCGTATGAGAGTGAGTGAAAAACAAAACACATCTACCTTTGAGTGAAGGATTTCCTTATAATCGAACACTGCAGTTAAATAATCTATTTATTACATCTTAAATCAGTTTATGCATGATTTTAACCGAAACATAGACATCAGTAACACTTTAATGACGTCATGACTCAACATCACAGTAATTTTTGTGTTCGATATTTAGCGCTTATTCTTTCTTTCTTTCACTGAGAAATCACTATCTTTCACCCATAGTAATTTAATAAACAATATTTATCGCAAATTAATGTTGCAGCCAATTGGAATGCAGAAAATTCCAAAAGTGTTTTAAGAAATTCTCATTTAATCACTCCTTCAATCATTTATTCTTTCACTAGTGTCGCACTATCTTACCACTCTAGCATAGCAAGTGATATCAGGTCCACAGTAGATTTCATACATGGCATCTAGCTGGGGCAGACCCCATATCTGGATCATCACCAGGGTCTTCAGACGACAAAGGGTAATCAACGAGCTGTGAGCCACATCGTGACGCATTTCTTGTATCTGCAACAGAATAGATATAAAATCTTCTGAGTAAAGGACTGAAACAGAAGCATATGTAAGCAACGATAATATTGATATCAAGGAGAATAATGCGAAACACTAGAATCATTCAACAAACATAAACTACAGTTTCTTTACAATCCCGATTATACCAAATTTTAGTCAATATATACAGAGATAAATATGTCTGGGTGAGAGACAATAACTGCTTCATATACCTCTTTTGGTTCACCATGTCGAGATATAATAGGGCCATCTTTTACAGGTTATATAAAGGACCTCAGAGGGAATTAAGAATGAGATATAACACCTTCTTACAGTCTATTGTTGAATCCACTCTGGACAGAGATTTGATTCAAACAATTATACATAACTAGATGGGTGTTCCGCAGAACACGAGTGTCGCCTGTCAGCGCTTTGTCAGTATAACAAGTTTTTTTTGAACCCAGATAAATGACACTGACAAACTTGCATGAGCAAATTTTGTGAAGAAAAAAATTAGTATTTAGCCCATATAATAATGACCTTCAGTGTGATCTTGACATTTATATTTTAGTATGGCCATGTTGATGTTGTCATGATGAGTATATATTGAAAGTTTGATGAAGAAATATCAAGAAATGAGAAAGTTATAGCCAATGTTAAGTGAAAAAAAAGAAGAGTATTTAACCCACATAATGACCTTCAGTGTGACCTTGACCTTCATATTTTAGTATGGTCATGTCAATATTGTCATGCTGAGTATATATTGAAAGTTTGATGAAGAAATATCAAGAAATGAGAACGTTATAGCCAATGTTAAGTTTTCGTGAAGAAAACAATTAGTATTTAACCCATATAATGACCTTCAGTGTGACCTTCACCTTTATAGTTTAGTATGGTCATATCAATGTTGTCATGATGGGTATATATTGAAAGTTTGATGAAGATATATCAAGAAATGAGAAAGTTATAGCCGATGTTAAGTTTTGTGACGGACGGAATGACAGACTAACGGACGGCCGGCCGACAAAGTGATCCCTATATATCGCATTTTTCTTCGAAAAGGCTACACAAAAACACTGATATATCAATACTAAAAATTAACTAAACTATGGACTTACAGAATCCTTGGAAGCCTTGAACTCCATATATTTCTGCCCCTTGATGACTGGATCCATAAACAGTATTCTACCATCTTCCATACCCAGCAGGAGATAGGTGTGTCTGTTCACAGAAATAAACAATCATGAAGTTAAGTTATAGCAGAAACAATGACAAACTTGACATTTTACATATGATTGAAGTTAATCACCTAATTGTTACTTAGTAAAACTATAAGATACATTGTTTAGTGCGGGTCAGGTAGGAAAATGTTATTACGGCAGAAATCGGCGATTTTACTTAAATTTCTCCACACATCGTGCGTTTTCGTACGAACTGTGAATTTAATGTGATAAATGGGAGTCAGACCTAACGACTTTGTAGAGGATTTGAATCAATTCTGTAATTTGACAACGATTCAGCCTTCGAAACGAGGTTGGTCATATCAAAGATGTCTACCATGTGTTATATAGGTAATCGGGGGATATTGTTTTTTTATATTTTTTTTATATAATATCTGTCATTGGAAATGGTGTCATTGCCATGCAGACATACCTTATTGGACTGCACAGTCCCTCATCTGTGGACATCATGGCTGTAGAGTTAAGAACACATAGACTACACCAGTTGGAAATGATCTCATTGCCATGCAGACATACCTTATTGGACTGCACAGTCCCTCATCTGTGGACATCATGGCTGTAGAGTTAAGAACACATAGACTACAGCAGTTGGAAATGATCTCATTGCCATGCAGACATACCTTATAGGACAACACAGTCATCATGGCTGTAGAGTTAAGAACACATAGACTACAGCAGTTGGAAATGGTCTCATTGCCATGCAGACATACCTTACAGGACAACACAGTCCCTCATATGTGGACATCATGGCTGTAGAGTTAAGAACACATAGACTACAGCAGTTGGAAATGGTCTCATTGCCATGCAGACATACCTTACAGGACAACACAGTCCCTCATCTGTGGACATCATGGCTGTAGAGCTAAGAACACATAGACTACAGCAGTTGGAAATGATCTCATTGCCATGCAGACATACCTTATAGGACAACACAGTCATCATGGCTGTAGAGTTAAGAACACATAGACTACAGCAGTTGGAAATGGTGTCATTGCCATGCAGACATACCTTATTGGACAACACAGTCCCTCATCTGTGGACATCATGGCTGTAGAGTTAAGAACACATAGACTACAGCAGTTGGAAATGGTCTCATTGCCATGCAGACATACCTTATTGGACAGCACAGTCCCTCATCTGTGGACATCATGGCTGTAGAGTTAAGAACACATAGACTACAGCAGTTGGAAATGGTGTCATTGCCATGCAGACATACCTTATTGGACAACACAGTCCCTCATCTGTGGACATCATGGCTGTAGAGTTAAGAACACATAGACTACAGCAGTTGGAAATGGTCTCATTGCCATGCAGACATACCTTATTGGACAGCACAGTCCCTCATCTGTGGACATCATGGCTGTAGAGTTAAGAACACATAGACTACAGCAGTTGGAAATGGTCTCATTGCCATGCAGACATACCTTACAGGACAACACAGTCCCTCATCTGTGGACATCATGGCTGTAGAGTTAAGAACACATAGACTACAGCAGTTGGAAATGATCTCATTGCCATGCAGACATACCTTATTGGACAACACAGTCCCTCATCTGTGGACATCATGGCTGTAGAGTTAAGAACACATAGACTACAGCAGTTGGAAATGGTCTCATTGCCATGCAGACATACCTTATTGGACAGCACAGTCCCTCATCTGTGGACATCATGGCTGTAGAGTTAAGAACACATAGACTACAGCAGTTGGAAATGATCTCATTGCCATGCAGACATACATTACAGGACAACACAGTCCTTCATCTGTGGACATCATGGCTGTAGAGTTAAGAACACATAGACTACAGCAGTTGGAAATGATCTCATTGCCATGCAGACATACCTTATTGGACAACACAGTCCCCAATCTGTGGACATCATGGCTGTAGAGTTAAGAACACATAGACTACAGCAGTTGGAAATGGTGTCATTGCCATGCAGACATACCTTACAGGACAACACAGTCCCTCATCTGTGGACATCATGGCTGTAGAGTTAAGAACACATAGACTACAGCAGTTGGAAATGATCTCATTGCCATGCAGACATACCTTACAGGACAACACAGTCCCTCATCTGTGGACATCATGGCTGTAGAGTTAAGAACACATAGACTACAGCAGTTGGAAATGATATCATTGCCATGCAGACATACCTTATAGGACAACACAGTCATCATGGCTGTAGAGTTAAGAACACATAGACTACAGCAGTTGGAAATGATCTCATTGTCATGCAGACATACCTTATTGGACAACACAGTCCCTCATCTGTGGACATCATGGCTGTAGAGTTAAGAACACCTAGACTACAGCAGTTGGAAATTGTCTCATTGCCATGCAGACATACCTTACAGGACAACACAGTCCCTCATCTGTGGACATCATGGCTGTAGAGTTAAGAACACATAGACTACAGCAGTTGGAAATGATCTCATTGCCATGCAGACATACCTTATTGAACAGCACAGTCCCTCATCTGTGGACATCATGGCTGTAGAGTTAAGAACACATAGACTACAGCAGTTGGAAATGGTCTCATTGCCATGCAGACATACCTTACAGGACAACACAGTCCCTCATCTGTGGACATCATGGCTGTAGAGTTAAGAACACATAGACTACAGCAGTTGGAAATGTTGTCATTGCCATGCAGACATACCTTACTGGACAACACAGTCCCTCATCTGTGGACATCATGGCTGTAGAGTTAAGAACACATAGGCTACAGCAGTTGGAAATGATCTCATTGCCATGCAGACATACCTTATTGGACAACACAGTCCCTCATCTGTGGACATCATGGCTGTAGAGTTAAGAACACATAGACTACAGCAGTTGGAAATGGTCTCATTGCCATGCAGACATACCTTACAGGACAACACAGTCCCTCATCTGTGGACATCATGGCTGTAGAGTTAAGAACACATAGACTACAGCAGTTGGAAATGATCTCATTGCCATGCAGACATACCTTATTGGACAACACAGTCCCTCATCTGTGGACATCATGGCTGTAGAGTTAAGAACACATAGACTACAGCAGTTGGAAATAGTCTCATTGCCGTGACCGTTCTCTGTAGCACGGTGATTAGACATCGACTGGCTGGGAGGCTGGATTAGTACACTGAAATGGTCAAATATGTGTAAGCAAAATGTTTTAACCATGCAACAAAAGAAATGAACTGGCTGCTTATAATGATTTTGTTTGTTTGTATGGTGTTTTACATCATTTTCAACACATGTAAGGTTATATACGACGGTCAATTTTTTTTTTGTGGTGGAGGCAGACAACCCACTTTTCCTGGGTAGAAGCAGAACTGTACACCTCCCGCCATCCGTAAAAATCAACACTTCCTCACTTACAAGTAGAGATTCGAACCCGCAGCCATTTACTGCATGTTACTCATTGTTAGTAACACCATCAAAAGTATGTTATGGCTAAAATGTAATGAGCAAGGAAGTGCAAAACCAGCAAAAATTTTTTTTTTTAAATATAATCAAACATTTATTCAAACAGTACAATGAAAAAGATTCCCTAACAGAATACAAATAAACTAGATCCAGTATTCCTTTAAATTCCAAGTTTAGTATAAAGTCCAAATTATCCTGTCAAGGGTCTTTAGACCAAATTGTCTAGTGTCCCTTTAGTTAAGTATTTCCTGATTTATTTCTCCACCATAGTCCAAATAATTCAATGTCACTTTTAGAATAGATCAGCACAAAATTGTTTTAATATAAATCCTCTATTTATATTTTAATTTAAAAAAAGAACGAATTCGACGGCGCGCCATGGCAAAATACCCATGTTTTCTTCAAACAGGTCAATTCCCTTTAACTCTGTATCCATTTTACATGTAATTGTTTTGATCATTCTTTGATACTCAGATTAGAAATAGTATTATTTATGAATTTCTGTATACATGTACGACACTGTAGCTGAATAAAAAAAATGTTTAGGGTATGTGTGTATTTGAACTTTTGAGCCCTAAACCATTTTATTGAGAAAGAAAAATATATATTTTACCAAATTTACCTCTCTCTCCAAATGGCACTTTTTGCTGTTTTGTTCAGTGGCAACGTCAGCCATTGTTGCGACTGTACTACTCAATGCTGTTGTTTGAATCGCAGACGCAAATTTGATTTGTAATATTATAGCAACCCGTCTATAGATGTATGTCTATACAAATAAGAGGACTTAAAGCAGGACAAAGCGTTTATAAGATCACACTAGACAAAATGAATACTTAAACATGCATACTTAAACACTATACGAATAAAAACATTCCGGAAAACACCAGTACGGCGTTGTCATACCACAATACACCTTATCGGTGGCACTGTATCACAATACACCGACAAACCAGTATATTGTTACACCTCTAATAAATATTAATAATACAATTTTGCTGATAGGTTACTGACTCTGTACAAAAGTGAATATTTACCCAGGTGGCAAGTCTGCCGTGTTGCCACTGATGTAAGGCATCTGTAAATCATGAACATCCCACACTGCAATACGACTGGCTGGATCAGTCCTAAAATAGACAAGTACATATTCTAAACATCAGGAACATCCCACACTACAATACAACTGGCTGGATCAGTCTTAAAATAGACAAATACATATTGTAAACATCAGGAACATCCCACACTGCAATACGCATATGACTGGCTGGATCAGTCCTAAAATAGACAAGTACATATTGTAAACATCACGAACATCCCACACTGCAATATGACATGCTGGATCAGTCCTAAAATAGACAAGTACATATTGTAAACATCAGGAACATCCCACACTGCAATACGACTGGCTGGATCAGTCCTAAAATAAAATAATAAAATAAAGTAAACATCAGGAATATCCCACGCTGAAATACAAGATGCGGGATCTGTTCTGCAACACATAAGTACATACTGTAAACATCATGTACATCCCACACTGCACTATAACTTGCTAGACCAGTCCTGAAATAGACATGTAAATATTGTAAACTTCATGAACACCCCCAGACTGCCAATATGTCAGTCCTAAAATGGACAAGTAGTACATATTGTAAACATCATGAACATCCAACACTGCATTAAAACATGCTGGATCAGTCCCAGAATAGACAAGTACATATTGTAAACATCATGAACATACAACACTGCAATACGACTGGCTGGATCAGTTCTAAAATAGACAAGTACATATTGTAAACATCATGAACATCCCAAACTGCAATACGACTGGCAGGATCAATTCTAAAATAGACAAGTACATATTGTAAACATCATGAACATTCCAAACTGCAATACGACTGGCAGGATCAATTCTAAAATAGACAAGTACATATTGTGAACATCATGAACATCCCAAACTGCAATACGACTGGCAGGATCAATTCTAAAATAGACAAATACATATTGTAAACATCATGAACATCCCAAACTGCAATACGACTGGCTGGATCAGTCCTAAAATAGACAAGTACATATTGTAAACATCAGGAACATCCCAAACTGCAATATGACATGCTGGATCAGTCCTACAACAGACAAGTACATATTGTAAACATCAGGAACATCCCACACTGCAATACAACATTCTGGATCAGTCCTACAATAAACAAGTACATATTGTAAATATCAGGAAGCATCAAGCAAAAAATACAAGTTTTCCTACTTTGTGGTGTAGACCAGCCCAAAAATATATTCCCATCCTTGTTGTATAACTATCACAAACAAACGTGTTCCTACCTTGTGGTGTAGACCCATATGTCCCTGTTTGTAATGAGGAGAAAAGCTGCATTCTTCTCTCGACTGTAACACACACTGAGCACCTTCTGTAGTGGAGATATATCAGGGGGAGGTAACACAGTTGTGATGTTCTTCTGGTTGCAACGTGTGAACATACGTACACTGAAAGTATATGTTACAACGTGTGAACAGTTTTACACTGAAAGTATATGTTACAACGTGTGAACAGATGTACACTGAAAGTATATGTTACAATGTGTGAACATATGTACACTGAAAGTATATGTTACAATGTGTGAACATATGCACATGGAAAGCATATGTTACAACGTGTGAACATATCTACACGGAAAGTATGTGTTACAATGTGTGAACATACGTACACTGAAAGTATATGTTACAATAGGGCTAACATACGTACACTGAAAGTATATGTTACAATAGGGCTAACATACGTACACTGAAGTATATGTTACAATGGCTAACATATGTACACTGAAAGTATATGTTACAACGTGTCAACATATGTACACGGAAAGTATATGTTACAATGTGTAAAGATACGTACACTGAAAAGTGTATGTTACAACGTGTGAACATATGTACACTGTTACAACATGTGAACATATGTACACTGAAAGTATATGTTACAATGTGTGAACATACATACACTGAAAGTATATTTTACAACCTGTAAACATAGGTACATGAAAGTATATGTTACAATGGGCTAACATATGTACACTGAAAGTATATGTTACAACAGATGAAAATAAGAGCTAAAACTACATGTAACCTTGTATGTAAATATGTCTTTTACTATCAGGCAAATATTATGTATAGTGAAATAAAAACAGAAGCAGCCTTACCTGCTATCATCACCAATGGCCACCACTCGGGTAGTCTTCTCCTCACAGCTGGCCAGGGACAGGTTAGTCACCTGGTTACGGGCGAGGCTCCAGAAACTGCAGAAGTTGTTCAGGTGCCACAGCGTGATGTTTCTACATGTACTGATGTACAGAAGCTTGTCGTCTGTCAGCCCCATCCACATTACACCATCAGCAGACACCACAATCCTAAATACACATTTTGAATGGATACGTGAGACATGCCCTTCATTTCTAGATTAATTTCAACACTTCTCATACCTAAATGCATACCTTAATAATAACAAGTTTGTTTACTGTATCATTTAACATCTGCTATGATTTATTACAGCAGGGAACACCAGAGCAGCTCAAGGATATGATGATTATGTACCTTTAAACATGACAAAAAGCTGACTTTGAAACCAATTTGTGTCTTCTAGATACAAGTGCAAGGCATTAGACCATTGCAGAAATTGTTTGAAAGTGATATGAAAATATACCAGCCCTGATTTTAAAATTGTTTAACCATTAACATATGAAACTTACAAGTAGAGAAGATCCATAGTGTCTAGAGACTTACATATAGAGAAGTTCCATAGGGCTGACCATAAAAAATTGTTGGTTTGCTGTTTCCCTACCTACCCACGAAAAAGAGCCCTACCTAAAACTTTTTATAGCAGTTCTTTAAGATATCTTTTTTTTTTAAATATTTTTAGTATATTTTTCTTTCATTTCTCAAGGTTCTTACTGTCTTGGCAAAAAAAAAAAACACCTACCTACCCACTTATAAAATCCAGGGTCGGGAAACAGCAAACAAATATATTTTTAAGGATGGCCTTACGTGTCTAGAGACTTACATATAGAGAAGATCTATAGTGTCTAGAGACTTACATGTAGAGAAGATCTATAGTGTCTAGAGACTTACATGTAGGGAAGATCTGTAGTGTCTAGAGACTTACATTTAGAGAAGATCTGTAGTGTCTAGAGACTTACATGTAGGGAAGATCCATTGTCTAGAGACTTACATGTAGAGAAGATCCGTAGTGTCTAGAGACTTACATGTAGAGAATATCCATAGTGTCTAGAGACTTACATGTAGAGAAGATCCGTAGTGTCTAGAGACTTACATGTAGAGAAGATCCATAGTGTCTAGAGACTTACATATAGAGAAGATCCGTAGTGTCTAGAGACTTACATATAGAGAAGATCTGTAGTGTCTAGAGACTTACATATAGAGAAGATCCGTAGTGTCTAGAGACTTACATATAGAGAAGATCTATAGTGTCTAGAGACTTACATGTAGAGAAGATCCATAGTGTCTAGAGACTTACATGTAGAGAAGATCCGTAGTGTCTAGAGACTTACATATAGAGAAGATATGTAGTGTCTAGAGACTTACATGTAGAGAAGATCCATAGTGTCTAGAGACTTACATGTAGAGAAGATCTATAGTGTCTAGAGACTTACATTTAGAGAAGATCTGTAGTGTCTAGAGACTTACATGTAGAGAAGATCTGTAGTGTCTAGAGACTTACATGTAGAGAAGATCCATGTGTCTAGAAACTTACATGTAGAGAAGATCCATGTGTCTAGAGACTTACATGTAGAGAAGATCTATAGTGTCTAGAGACTTACATGTAGAGAAGATCTATAGTGTCTAGAGACTAACATGTAGAGAATATCCATAGTGTCTAGAGACTTACATGTAGAGAAGATCTGTAGTGTCTAGAGACTTACATGTAGAGAAGATCTATAGTGTCTAGAGACTTACATGTAGAGAAGATCTGTAGTGTCTAGAGACTTACATGTAGAGAAGATCTATAGTGTCTAGAGACTTACATTTAGAGAAGATCTATAGTGTCTAGAGACTTACATGTAGAGAAGATCCGTAGTGTCTAGAGACTTACATGTAGAGAAGATCCATGTGTCTAGAAACTTACATGTAGAGAAGATCTATAGTGTCTAGAGACTTACATATAGAGAAGATCTATAGTGTCTAGAGACTTACATTTAGAGAAGATCTATAGTGTCTAGAGACTTACATGTAGAGAAGATCCGTAGTGTCTAGAGACTTACATGTAGAGAAGATCCGTAGTGTCTAGAGACTTACATGTAGAGAAGATCCGTAGTGTCTAGAGACTTACATGTAGAGAAGATCCGTAGTGTCTAGAGACTTACATATAGAGGAGATCCATAGTGTCTAGAGACTTACATGTAGAGAAGATCCGTAGTGTCTAGAGACTTACATGTAGAGAAGATCCATGTGTCTAGAGACTTACATGTAGAGAAGATCCGTAGTGTCTAGAGACTTACATATAGAGAAGATCTGTAGTGTCTAGAGACTTACATGTAGAGAAGATCCATAGTGTCTAGAGACTTACATGTAGAGAAGATCTATAGTGTCTAGAGACTTACATATAGAGAAGATCTATAGTGTCTAGAGACTTACATTTAGAGAAGATCTATAGTGTCTAGAGACTTACATGTAGAGAAGATCCGCAGTGTCTAGAGACTTACATGTAGAGAAGATCCGTAGTGTCTAGAGACTTACATGTAGAGAAACATGTAGAGAAGATCCGTAGTGTCTAGAGACTTACATGTAGAGAAGATCCGTAGTGTCTAGAGACTTACATATAGAGAAGATCCATAGTGTCTAGAGACTTACATGTAGAGAAGATCCGTAGTGTCTAGAGACTTACATGTAGAGAAGATCCATGTGTCTAGAGACTTACATGTAGAGAAGATCCGTAGTGTCTAGAGACTTACATATAGAGAAGATCTGTAGTGTCTAGAGACTTACATGTAGAGAAGATCCATAGTGTCTAGAGACTTACATGTAGAGAAGATCCATGTGTCTAGAGACTTACATGTAGAGAAGATCCGTAGTGTCTAGAGACTTACATATAGAGAAGATCTGTAGTGTCTAGAGACTTACATGTAGAGAAGATACATGTGTCTAGAGACTTACATGTAGAGAAGATCTATAGTGTCTAGAGACTTACATTTAGAGAAGATCTGTAGTGTCTAGAGACTTACATGTAGAGAAGATATGTAGTGTCTAGAGACTTACATGTAGAGAAGATCCATGTGTCTAGAAACTTACATGTAGAGAAGATCCATGTGTCTAAAGACTTACATGTAGAGAAGATCTATAGTGTCTAGAGACTTACATTTAGAGAAGATCTATAGTGTCTAGAGACTTACATTTAGAGAAGATCTATAGTGTCTAGAGACTTACATGTAGAGAAGATCCGTAGTGTCTAGAGACTTACATGTAGAGAAGATCCGTAGTGTCTAGAGACTTACATGTAGAGAAGATCCGTAGTGTCTAAAGACTTACATGTAGAGAAGATCCGTAGTGTCTAGAGACTTACATATAGAGAAGATTCATAGTGTCTAGAGACTTACATGTAGAGAAGATCCGTAGTGTCTAGAGACTTACATGTAGAGAAGATCCATGTGTCTAGAGACTTACATGTAGAGAAGATCTATAGTGTCTAGAGACTTACATTTAGAGAAGATCTATAGTGTCTAGAGACTTACATTTAGAGAAGATCTATAGTGTCTAGAGACTTATATGTAGAGAAGATCCATAGTGTCTAGAGACTTACATGTAGAGAAGATCCATGTGTCTAGAGACTTACATGTAGAGAAGATCTATAGTGTCTAGAGACTTACATGTAGAGAAGATCTATAGTGTCTAGAGACTTACATTTAGAGAAGATCTATAGTGTCTAGAGACTTACATTTAGAGAAGATCTGTAGTGTCTAGAGACTTACATGTAGAGAAGATCTGTAGTGTCTAGAGACTTACATGTAGAGAAGATCCATGTGTCTAGAAACTTACATGTAGAGAAGATCTATAGTGTCTAGAGACTTACATATAGAGAAGATCTATAGTGTCTAGAGACTTACATTTAGAGAAGATCTATAGTGTCTAGAGACTTACATGTAGAGAAGATCCGTAGTGTCTAGAGACTTACATGTAGAGAAGATCCGTAGTGTCTAGAGACTTACATGTAGAGAAGATCCGTAGTGTCTAGAGACTTACATGTAGAGAAGATCCGTAGTGTCTAGAGACTTACATGTAGAGAAGATCCGTAGTGTCTAGAGACTTACATGTAGAGAAGATCCATGTGTCTAGAAACTTACATGTAGAGAAGATCTATAGTGTCTAGAGACTTACATATAGAGAAGATCTATAGTGTCTAGAGACTTACATTTAGAGAAGATCTATAGTGTCTAGAGACTTACATGTAGAGAAGATCCGTAGTGTCTAGAGACTTACATGTAGAGAAGATCCGTAGTGTCTAGAGACTTACATGTAGAGAAGATCCGTAGTGTCTAGAGACTTACATGTAGAGAAGATCCGTAGTGTCTAGAGACTTACATATAGAGAAGATCTATAGTGTCTAGAGACTTACATGTAGAGAAGATCCGTAGTGTCTAGAGACTAACATGTAGAGAAGATCCGTAGTGTCTAGAGACTTACATATAGAGAAGATCTGTAGTGTCTAGAGACTTACATATAGAGAAGATCCGTAGTGTCTAGAGACTTACATGTAGAGAAGATCTATAGTGTCTAGAGACTTACATGTAGGGAAGATCCATTGTCTAGAGACTTACATGTAGAGAAGATCCATGTGTCTAGAGACTTACATACAGAGAAGTTTCAAAGTGTCTAGAGACTTACATGTAGAGAAGATTCATGTGTCTAGAGACTTACATGTAGAGAAGATCCATGTGTCTAGAGACTTACATATAGAGAAGATCCATGTGTCTAGAGACTTACATGTAGAGAAGATCCACAGTGTCTAGAGACTTACATATAAAGAAGATCCGTGTGTCTAGAGACTTACATGTAGAGAAGATCCATAGTTTCTAGAGACTTACATACAGAGAAGTTTCAAAGTGTCTAGAGACTTACATGTAGAGAAGATCCTTGTGTCTAGAGACTTACATATAGAGAAGATCTGTAGTGTCTAGAGACTTACATATAGAGAAGATCTATAGTATCTAGAGACTTACATGTAGAGAAGATCCATGTGTCTAGAAACTTACATGTAGAGAAGATCCATGTGTCTAGAGACTTACATGTAGAGAAGATCCATAGTTTCTAGAGACTTACATACAGAGAAGTTTCAAAGTGTCTAGAGACTTACATGTAGAGAAGATCCTTGTGTCTAGAGACTTACATGTAGAGAAGATCCATGTGTCTAGAGCCTTACATGTAGAGAAGATCCATGTGTCTAGAGACTTACATGTAGAGAAAATTCACAGTTTCTAGAGACTTACATGTAGAGAATATCCATAGTGTCTAGGGATGTACATATAGAGAAGATCCACAGTTTCTAGGGACTTCCATGTAGAGAAGATCCATAGTGTCTAGAGACTTACATATAGAGAAGATCCACAGTTTCTAGAGACTTACATGTAGAGAAGATCCATAGTGTCTAGAGACGTACATGTAGAGAAGATCCATAGTTTCTAGAGACTTACATACAGAGAAGTTTCAAAGTGTCTAGAGACTTACATGTAGAGAAGATCCTTGTGTCTAGAGACTTACATGTAGAGAAGATCCATGTGTCTAGAGCCTTACATGTAGAGAAGATCCATGTGTCTAGAGACTTACATCTAGAGAAAATCCACAGTTTCTAGAGACTTACATGTAGAGAATATCCATAGTGTCTAGAGATGTACATATAGAGAAGATCCACAGTTTCTAGGGACTTCCATGTAGAGAAGATCCATAGTGTCTAGAGACTTACATATAGAGAAGATCCACAGTTTCTAGAGACTTACATGTAGAGAAGATCCATAGTGTCTAGAGACGTACATGTAGAGAAGATCCATAGTGTCTAGAGACTTACATGTAGAGAAGATCCACAGTGTCTAAAGACTAACATGTAGAGAAGATCCATAGTGTCTAGAGATGTACATGTAGAGAAGATCCATAGTGTCTAGAGACTTACATTTAGAGAAGATCCATAGTGTCTAGAGACTTACATGTAGAGAAGATCCACAGTTTCTAGAGACTTACATATAGAGAAGATCCATAGTGTCTAGAGACTTACATGTAGGGAAGATCTGTAGTGTCTAGAGACTTACATTTAGAGAAGATCCATAGTGTCTAGAGACTTACATGTAGAGAAGATCCACAGTTTCTAGAGACGTACATGTAGAGAAGATCCACAGTGTCTAGAGACTTACATGTTGAGAAGATCCACAGTTTCTAGAGACTTACATGTAGAGAAGATCCACAGTTTCTAGAGACTTACATATAGAGGAGATCCATAGTTTCTAGAGACCACATCCTGACTGAGCCATCCAATGATGAAGTTATGATGATAGATGAAGTCTCTGGATGTAGCAGTAAACCAGTCACAGCTCGAGAATGACCTCTAAATGTGTAAACCAGTCCACCAGTCAGACTCCAGACCTTCACTGAAACATGCATTCATAAATATATATAAGATTAGACACACATTTATTGAAACATTAAAATATTAACTGCAATCTACTTATCTATAAGTATTTTAAAAATTCTTTTCCTCTTCAAGATTTATGGAACAAATTAAATCTTTTTAAAAGAAATTTACAGATTAATCAATTTGTTTAATTAAAATGGGATATACTTTAAGATTTATTCATTGTTACTTGCTTCATTATGATTTGTTTGTTTGAATGGTGTTTTACGTCCTTTTTAACACATGTTAGGCCATGAATGAGGTCGATCATGCTGTGGTAGAGGCAGACCACCCCATTTTTTCCTGCGTAGAACCAGTACTGTATACCTCCCACCATCCATAAGAATTGACACTTTCTCATTAAGAACATTAATTAATCCATTTCTACAGGAGTAACATGCTCTGTGTGCACTACGGATTATATAAAATGGTTCATAATTTCGGGCAAAGTCTCTGATAAGGTCAAATATGTTTAATGTGATCTTTTAAATAAGTTTCATTTTGACAATAATTAACTTCTGTCACATGGTTGGTTAAGATATTTTGATCACGGTTATCTCCCTTATCCACTTTTTGCTTACAGGAATGTGTAAGTGACCATAACTAATCAATGTGCAATATAGTCGATTACCTTCAGAGTCGACGGATGATGTGATGAGGACCTTGGCCGAGATGGAGAAGCAGCATCCAGTGATGGACATAGTGTGGGCCCTGCACGGAACAATCAGACATATTGGTTAGTGGGACATAGTGTGAGCTCTGTAGGCAACAACCAGACATGTTACATGTAAGGCATCCATTTTATAATAAACTACCAGTATCAAGCAATATTTGTTCTCAGTAAGACATAACCATTTTATAATAAACTACCAGTATCAAGCAATATTTGTTCTCAGTAAGACATAACCATTTTATAATAAACTACCAGTATCAAGCAATATTTGTTCTCAGTAAGACATAACCATTTTATAATAAACTACCAGTATCAAGCAATATTTGTTCTCAGTAAGACATAACCATTTTATAATAAACTACCAGTATCAAGCAATATTTGTTCTCAGTAAGACATAACCATTTTATAATAAACTACCAGTATCAAGCAATATTTGTTCTCAGTAAGACATAACCATTTTATAATAAACTACCAGTATCAAGCAATATTTGTTCTCAGTAAGACATAACCATTTTATAATAAACTACCAGTATCAAGCAATATTTGTTCTCAGTAAGACATAACCATTTTATAATAAACTACCAGTATCAAGCAATATTTGTTCTCAATAAGACATAACCATGCTACGGTATGATAAATTTCAAAAATAGGACATGTAATGTTGCTGCAGTTCATTACAATCTGCCATTGTAGCGTAAAACAAGATAAAAAAATATATATATATTACAGCATTAAAATACTGAACATTATGCATTCTTGAGGATGAATCCTTCAAATCCTTCGGTTATAAACTTGTTACAGCTAAATTGTTATAAAACAGACATTTCAAATTTGAAACAAAACCTGTCAAGAGATGTGATACACAGGATATGTAGCCTGTAGAATGGAACATTCATACAAAGAGATTAGCACCTAAAATCAGTGGGCAACTGATACTGAATGTTACTTTGCATGTACCATTTAAGTTTGAAAAGTGAATAAAAATAACAAGATTTAAAACATTGAATACAAACCTTTGATATAGCATCTATCCACTGTAAATATAATATCTGACAGTGAAATATTATAGATAACTGAACAAAGTGTGATACTTTCAAATCTGAATCATAATAAAAACCTTTCAAACTTGAAGAGCAGTTTGCCGGAAAGGTCATACACATGTAGGTCCGTGTCGGAGCAACAGTAGAGGCGCTGCAGATGGTGGTCCAGGTCGACACGCTTCACCCAGCTACCACCCACATTCGGCAATGTCTCCCTAAAATGAAGACAGACACATGACATCAGTAATGTTATGAAGTAAGAGTATAGACAAGTTGGAGGATATTCAACATACACATCTCCATGTATATGTTGTACTGTTAACTTTGACCATAACTCAATGGCGTAGTGGTGATGGTGGGGTGGGGTGGGGGAGTTAAAACTTACATGTTTTTCAATTCATAGCCAATGGTAGACAAGTCACAACTTGCAATGTCCTAAGTTCATAGTTTGTTATATATTTTGTATGACGTTTTATGTCATTTTCAACACACGGTAGATTATATGATGGTCCATATTTTCGCAGTGGAGGCAGACCACCACTTTTCCTGTGTAAAACCAGTACTGTACACCTCCCACCATCTGTAAGGATTGACACTTCCTCACTTACAAGTTGAGCTCCCAGCGGGATTCGAACCCGCAGCGTAGAGCGGCGAGAAGTTTAACAACGCAACATTGTTACCCCTCGGCCATGGAGACGCTAGTCTGTTATATAATTTATAAAATAAGAAATCATGGTATTATTTTTCAGATAAGTAACAACCCATGTTGATTTTCAGCCACTTACAATTTTCTTAGTCCCAGAATTCCAAGTGAGCCAATGTTCTTTTAATATTTGAGAAAAATTGAAATGAACTATATGATCTTCCAAGTTTGTAGTAGGCAATGCTTATTTAATATAAATTACTTGATCCCATTAACCAATGGTTGATGTTTAGTCCAGAGCTCATAGTTCGCCAATAGTTAGGTGAGGTTTGATACAAATTAACCCTTAACCCGCTAAGCATATCTATAATAGCTTTTGCGTAACTCGCAGGCTGATCAGGGTTTACAATGTCTGGTTGCTGATCAGTCCTTTCCCCCAAAACACCCCTTTGTCACATAAATAGAATGGTCATTTTAATTCAAAGAAAGAACAGTCCATTGAATATATATGAACCGGGTTAAGACTTACTTGAGCCTGAGTTCATAGTTAGCCAATGGTTTTAACTCTGTAAATGACTTCCCGGCTACTTGCTGAAACTGCCAAATCTGGAACAGAGGTAACATGAAATGCAGATTAATTGGAAACTATTCTACAAGATTGAACTTAGTGACCGTGAAGCAACTGTTACAAAAGTCAAAATTACAATACTGGTTAACTTGTTTCTAATGTATCTCATTGATTTTCACTGTTTTGATAACAAGCGCATAGAAATAAAACTAAATGATATCACGTTTCTGCAATTTAACGTTACATGACTGATTTGCAAATGATTATGCACTATTTAATAGTTGTACATATTTTAAGTCAACCCATCGGGTTCATTCAATTAGAAACGTATGTATCTGCTATATACTACACCTCAGAGTGACCAAAATAATTCAAAATGTCAGCGAGTAATATATATGTCATTATGAGTTTTCTTTAGAAATGTTCTCAACAAGGAAATGCTTGGTGTTCAGAGAACGTGTGTCGTTTTGTTGAAATTAATAAGAATGAATGATGGTTGACTGAACTTAAAAGATGATGGTGATACATGGTCGATTTCAGATTACCTTGTTTCCTCCAACACCGCCAGTAATGAGCTCATCTCTGATTGGGTTAAACAGTTTATACATGATGGTATATATGGTTGATGTAAGGTTACCTTGATTCCACCAACACCCCCAGTAATGAGCTCATCTCTGATTGGGTTAAACAGTATATAGATGATGGTATATATGGTTGATGTCAGGTTACCTTGATTCCACCAACACCACCAGTAATGAGCTCATCTCTGATTGGGTTAAACAGTATATACATGATGGTATTCATGGTTGACGTAAGGTTACCTTGATTCCTCCAACACCACCAGTAATGAGCTCATCTCTGATTGGGTTAAACAGTATATACATGATGGTATTCATGGTTGACGTAAGGTTACCTTGATTCCACCAACACTGCCAGTAATGAGCTCATCTCTGATTGGGTTAAACAGTATATACATCATGGTATATATGGTTGACGTAAGGTTACCTTGATACCTCCAACACCACCAGTAATGAGCTCATCTCTGATTGGGTTAAACAGTATATACAGAACAGATCTCATGTCTGTGTTCACAGAGCACGTTTCCTCAAAGTCACGATTCAGCACCTGAAAAAGAAATGTTCAGTATTTTAAGATTAAAAGAACAAAAGATAACTGTTCAGAATTAAAAGAACAAAAAATAACTGTCTTCATAATAAAAAATAACATTTATTTGCCGCTACTAAGTCTAATTGCTGCACCCCATCCCTACTTTTACACCAAATTTTGTTGAAAAAAAAAATTCTGCCTAAGATATTCCGTTTCATAAAATGCATTTTGCCCATTTAAAAGAAAACAATCATTCATGATATTGAATGTGAAAACTAGTTCTCGCTACATTATAATATTTATAACACTAGATATGGCAATACTGAATAACCTTGACAGAAAAGTCTTTTCCGAGAGCGAAGTAGCAGTTGTATTTGGGTGCATACACGATGTTCATAATCAACCTGTACTCATACTTGGGGTACTGTAGCGCTCGGCGAACTGAAAAAACAAAAAGCAAAATATGTTGCATAAGAAAGCTCTGGGAACTAAAAACATAATGGCAAAAGTATGTTACATAAGAAGTTTCTGAAAGATAATTTTAACAAAAGCCATTAAATTAAAGCTGTCGCAACAGATGTTGATGTATGGTTTCAATGTGATAAAGAATATATTCATATGGTAATTTAAATTCTACACTATAGATTCCATGGCTATACTATTACTACATCATTGTATACTTTGACTGTGATATGTTATAATTAAAAGAAACACTAAGGACAGTGTAAGATATGAAATCTACCTAAGCATTATCATTTCTTCAGGAAATACAAAAGAAACAACAGTTTGTTGTTGTTTTTTTGTTTGGTGGTGGGGTGTGGGGTGTGTGTGGGGCAGTGGGTCATTATTATTATACTCCTGAAAATAATTTAAGGACAAAGTTTAGATTTTGTCATTTTTTAAAGTGCTGCAATTTACTGTCTTTTTGCAATTCTTAAGTTCAGTTGTATTCTTTTACAATTGTTCCATTACACACCTATATTAACTTTTTTATATGAATATGAAATCCATAATATTAAAGATTAAGTACTTATTACTGTTCTATTTTGTGGTCCTTAAATTATTTTGAGGAGTATATTTGAAAGATACAGGAATGCAACAACACAATTCAAATAACAAACTCTGGTGAAAAAATACCTCCCTTTATGCCTATCATCTACAGTTTTCACTTGCTTCCATAATTAATATTTCATGCAACTTAACACAGGCAAACACATAAAAAAATTGCTAATTTTATAACAATGCATAAAACAAATGTTTATGTATGAGTTATTATAACTCTCTAAAGCTCACATAAGTAGAATAATTATAAAAAATATAATTCATTAAATGTGAAATTGTTTGTTTTTCATAATATTTTATTGTGGTGTCTCTAAACTTTCAAAGGAATACATTTGTGTCAAATGTTGGTTGAAGTTGTTTACTTGCATGAAGACAGCCTCACCTGGTTAAGTTAGACTAAAAAATATCATGCAGTGTCTGCATAAACAACAGCCATATTGCAATAAAACAAACCTTAAATACCATACATGGATGCACAGAACTCACCAAAGAGAAGAATATCATGCCGATCAAGTATGTTTTTGTTACCCACTCTATAAATTCAGACATTTTCAGAATTTACATCGCCGCTATCGTGCGACCTCATTCCATATTTAGAAACTTCACCTCGCCCAACACACACACGTCACTATTTCCAGTTATCGTGTATTGTGGTTTTGTGTGTGTGTCACCAGTTGGGACAGATTAAGTTTCCAAATACAGAAAAAGATCAAATGAGAGCAGCAAATGTAAATACCAAAATGGCTAAAAATATCGAACATATATACACTCAATTGGCATGATATTTGCATGCATGCACATGTGGTAATTTAAGGTTTGTTCTATTGAAATACGGCAGTTATTAATGGAGGCATTGTGTGATGTCTTCAGAAACCTCGCAGGAAAAGTGAGTATGGGGGTTGGGGTCCTACCTACCTGTCAAAGATTATTATCATGGCTCTGTGGTATATACACTAAACCAAATTGCTAAGTACCTACCTAAGAATATGTCAATAATATTCTCATTGTTTTGTGTATTTTGAGCTTGATTAGAGATACGGTTAAACTGCATAATAACGAGTGTAAATCGTCTGCTCTGATTGCATGAACATATTTTAAAACTTTTAAGTCAATGTGTTTTCTTAGAAATAAGTTATAACACTTATACAACTGGGTATATAGGATTTTATTAAAGGGAATGTAGCGCCACAGCCAAACAAGCTCTGTTATTGAGAGTTCTGAAAAACTTGGAAAAAGGTGAAAGAATTATCAAAATCGAATGATAAACAAAAAAGATATGACCATTTAAAGGTTAACTAAAACGAATATGGGAGCCGCCATTTTTAGAACTATGACATCATAGTTCCATATTACCATATATGAAATATTGATAAATATCATTTAAAATGAAGAAAATCACTGCAAATGAACGATTTTTTTTACTGGTCATATAAAGCATTATTGCAATTAAGTATTACATATTTTTCATACAGTTGCTGTCATTTTTTCCCTATAAATCAGTAAATTTTCATATTTATAAATATTCCATATATGGTCATTTAGAACCGTGATGTCATAGCTCTCAAAATGGCCGCTTCCATATCCGTTTCAACAGAAAGTTCAAATGATCATATCTTCTTTGTTTATTATCCGATTTTGATAATTCTTTCACCTTTATTCAATTTTTTCAGAACTCTCAATTACAAAGTGGTTTGGCTGTGGCGCTACATTCCCTTTAAGTACTTCGAATTAGTGAAGCTTTCGATGTTCCTAATTCTAAAATATGCCAGTTAAAATTATTTTGACATCATGTTTTACTAGCATTACCACTACAAATGCGTTCGCAAAAGAAATTTTCGAAATATTTAATATTAACGCTGAGTTATAGTTACTTGAATTTCAAACAATATTCAATTTAAAGGGAGGTAATTTAAGATTATCCATATTTCATTTTTTTATAGACGGAAAATCTGCGATAAATGGGTCAAATTTTTATGTGTTTTTCTATTATTTTATACCAATTTTAAGAATTTTATATATTTAAGCGATCTTTGACTCATGTTATGTGTTTTATCAGCACATTTCATGTTTTCATATAAAGGGAGGGTAACTCTCAAAAGATGTAACAATTTAAACAAAAAATAAATGTTTTACAAACTATGGGTCAAAACAAAATACTTAACATATATCTATTCTAAAATATATTCAAAATAAGAAAATTAGTTAAGATACAAAAGATGATACTTAGAAATTTTGTTCAGTGTAGTATACATACTACTACAAGAGCCATGATTCGTACATGTACCGATCAGCAAGCTTCTTTTTCTTATTCACTAACACTCGTGTCTTACTTTGATTATAACAGGGGCTGGCGTGGCGCAGTCGGTAGCGCGGCGGATTTGTAACCGGAGGCCCCGGGTTCAATCCTCCGTGGTGCCACTGAGTTCCGTCGGTGTGTTCTTGGGCAAGACACTTTACCTTAGCCTCGTCCGTCGGATGGGGACGTAAACCGGGCTGTCCCGTGTATCGGTCTATCCTCCGAGCACGTTAAAGAACCATAGGAATCTATTCGATAATAAGAGTAGGGCAGGTTCCCAGATTCCTATGTATCCTTCCCCTCTCTCTCTGGGGCGGCTCTAAATAACATATACTGTGTTGATGAGCCGTTAAACAACATTCAATTCAATTCAATTGATTATAACAATGCACATGCTCACAACAAATGCACACAATGAAAAGCATGCTTTTCATGCAGTCTAAATAAGACAGATGGTATTTTTAGAGAGCCTTTGCCTAATTTTCCAAACACATCCTAAATACCATAAACATAACAGTAATTATTTCGGGACAACACACAATATGATACTTGTGATATAATATATGCAAAAAAAAAAACTAAACATTCTTCACATAATGATGTGAGGGTGTTGCACCAGTGAATCAAGGTTAGATGCTCAAGGTGGAACTCTTGGGAGATGTTGATCTTGATAATGACTTGCGTATATTTTAGTATTTAGTATTTTGGTCGAGGATTTACAAATAAGAGAAAATGGCTGCATGCACATCGCATGAATATTTATCTATTTTTTATCATTTAACTATCCTGACAGCACTGATTTGATTTTGATGGAGGAACAGATTTATACATTCTCAATTATCAAAACTAAATTACCTTTTTATAGTAACATTTAGACTGTTAAAACATTTGTGTATAAAGACAAACATCTACCATTAAAAAATGTTTCCAAATTTATTACAAAATACTTGAGTTACATACACAGTTATTAGTTGCCAACATTTATAGATGCTTAATTTATATTCTGATCATAATACATTTAAAAGACTAGACGAGATCTGAAACAAATATGGGAATCCATCTAAATACAAATAAAACCATCATAATGTTGTTGAAAATTCATATTAAAAGTGTAAATGCACTAAGCTTAGATGGTATTTACTATATAACTCTATGCAAACAAAGATGGCTGCTGGCAGCTATGTTTAACGTTGAATCAAAATGAGTTTCAACATGGAATACTTAGTAAAATACAAGTTTACAATGTCAGAGCATATGTATATTCCATTGCATGTCCGATTTAATTGCTGAAATAGTCTAGTCTAGAAAACTTGCAATTGCTTATTAACTAATTTTTTGTTGTATAATCATATCATAAATATTAATTCAAAGATCCATTAAGGCTATCGTCTTGTAATGTGATTAATCCAGTTTTATTGAATTATACGTACAACTGATAGTAATATGAACACAACACAAATAAACCATATAAGCAAAACAAAATCTAGCCGAGCCATCATGTTTATGCAGGCGCAACCTTTTTTCATGAATACCCCCAATTTAATGCATTTGCACATTGATGAGGATTTTATTTGTATGTGGATTGACGGACTTCTATCTAAAAATTTGCAGATTGTCTCCAGTTCATTTAAGATAAATCTCTGTGACCGAGTGGATAAGAACGTTGCATTGTAAACCTTCTCGCCAGTCTCACCGCTGCGGGTTTGAATCTCACTAGGAGCTCGACTTGTGAGGAAGTCTCGATTCTTATGGATGGCAGGACGTGTACAATACTGGTTCTACTCAGAAAAAGTGGGTGGTCTGCGACCACCACAAAATAATCGACCGTCTTATATAACCTTACATGTGTTCAAAATGACATAAAACACCATACAAACCTAAGATAAATCATGGTTGGGAGAATTCAGGTTAACATTTATATCATATAGTTGGGAGAATGTGCAGTACCATTATTGGGAGAATGTATATCATATAGTTGGGAGAATGTGTAGGATGGTTTGGAGGATTCAGGTAAACATGTATATCATATAGTAGGGAGAATGTGTAGCATGGTTTGGAGAATTCAGGTAAACATGTATATCATGAAGTTGGGAGAATGTGTAGCATGGTTTGGAGAATTCAGGTAAACATTTATATCATATAGTTGGGAGAATGTGTACCATGGTTTGGAGAATTCAGGTAAACATTTATATGATACAGTTTGGAGAATATGTAGCATGGTTTGGACAATTCAGGTAAACATTTATATCATATAATTTGGAGAATGTGTAGTGTACTATAGTTGAGAATATTCAGCTAAATATATATATATCATACAGTTGGGAGAATGTATTCCATAGTTGGCAGAATTCATTTAAACAGTTATATAGTTGGGAGAATGTGTTTCATGGTTGGGAGAATTCATTTAAACAGTTATAATAATATAGTTGGGAGAATTCAAGCAAACATGTATATGATATTGGGGAGAATTTGAACATCATTCCACACAGAATGTAGGATGAACAAGGTATCTCACCCTCCACATAATTTCTCCCTGTAAGAATGCAAAATTAAATTAGTTATTTTTTATTTTCCATCTTCTCAATGAGCATGTATACTAAATGCTTATGGTTTTATAGTTATTTACAAACCAGTATGAATCAGCTGTTACGGTTGGAATAAAAGCTGCATTCGGACGTAAAACCTTATAATTTCACTGCATTATCGGGTTAGGGCTATATTCCATTAAAACATGCATGTGACCCCAGGAAGGCACTTTTTAAACTGACCACCCATCCATAGATGCAAAATTGAGTAATAAGAAGCAAATTTTGGAAAATAGGGTTCACCCATAAATGTTTATTAAATTGCCTTCCTGGGCTCCCGGGTATGTTTTAAGGAACAAGCCCTTATGCATAATTATAATAAAAAGAAGATATTATGGTTTATTGCAAATAACTGATTTTCTCATCTCAAAGAGGGAAAACTCAAATAGTTGAGTTTGTGAAATTATGTAACATTTCTCACTTTTTCATTAAAACAAATCTAACGTTGCATCCAACAAACCTCATTTCCTATAACATCTGTAAATACATGTATAAGGGATATCTTAAATACAATCAGTAATTTATTATGGTATAAAACAATGTCAGATGGTTAATTAGAAGAACAAGACTTTTAATTGGTTTTAAATGTTATAGGCAATTATATATTTATAAACTCTGTATTTTTTTCTTTTGATCAGCATTACAATAACTTAAGACCTAGACATTCCCAAATTCAAAAGGTGATAATCTTTACATCTAGACATAAAATACAAACAATACACATTAAGTTAATGTTACACTGTGACTATAGATAAAAAGTGCCATATGTTTACAGCAATTTAGATTTACTGCGCATTAGATCACTGTGACAATTGGAGTTTTTAAACCATGACATTTGGTTAGTTCAGGGTTCTCACATTTGGTTCGTTCAGGGTTCTCCCATAGGCAACTACGTTGGTTGCCAGTGGCCACCGATTGTAACATTTAGCACCAACGAGGCCACCGATACTACCTCATGTGTAGAGTCGCGGGAAGATTGGTTACCAACGTTCTACCTATCGACAAACGATGGTGAGCGATGGTAGCCGATGGTTACCGAGAGTGCTTTCGGTAACCGATGGGAGAACCCTGAAAGGATCCATTAACAACACAAATTTGGTACTTGGTTTCACAAATTGAGGAGTCAACGCAAAACTAAAGAATGACACAATCATTTTGCATTGACCCATCGAAAAAAACCTGAATTATGTCAAAATATATGCTGTTAATCAACAACATTTTTCTTTGAAATAATTTATCAAAAAACAAACTCATTTTGTTGCAAGAACAGCTATAAAAATGCTTCCATTCATACACAAAATAAACACGACACATTGTCAATCAATTAAGCTTTGTTCCCATTTTATGTGGGTAAAAATATTTCAGTTCTTTGTAGAACAAAAATCAAATAATAACTAGAACTATCACTGAAGTTCCCTGCTGAAATTTTACGTCAAATAAAGGGCCATAATTCTGTAATAAATTAGGCAATCAACAATGGGTGATATAGAGGGACATAAGGTCATCAGTTGGTATGTTTTAATATGAAGTTTGGGAACAACCCATTCAAAAGTGTTTGAGGAATTTCAAGTAATGAAAATGTGTTATGGGATGCGACGCGAAGGGACAAAAATGTGTTACGTGACGGGATGCGACAGGACGTGATGGGATGTTACGGTCAACGTAATTCTTATAAAGTCCCCACTTCACTTTGTAAAAGTGGGGGTACAATTAATACATGTTCATTAGTGTGCAGAACATGGACATCCAACAACAGACTACACGTGCATATGTATAACAATATGTACACAGAATATACTGAGTGCTTCATTTGTTACCCGGTGTTTTTATCATAGAAAATTATCTGAAAAACAAGATATTTTTGAAAATGTATGGTATTTTACAAGACTATTATACTTTTTACATTAACCTTTTCTGCAGTATAAACAATAGCTGCTAGAGAACAACGAAGTTAGACTATTTTAAACTATTCTGAAACAAATCTGAGAAGAAGAAATCATTTTTTTAGGTTAAGTTTACTACAACTAGATGAGTGCTCCCTGGAACACAAGTGTCGTCTGCAATGGCAAATTGGTCTGTTCACATAACTATTGTCCTTAAGTGTAAAGTTAATGAAGAAATGAAAAAGATATAGGGATGGTTAATTATTTTTTTGTGGCCAAAAAACAACTTTTGAACCCAGAAATGTTTGACCTTGACCTTTTATATATTGGCTTTGTCATGTGACTACTGTCATGTGCGCATACTGAAAAGATGCAGAAATGCATTAAAAAATTTGTGACCGAAAGATTACTTTTGTACCAAGACCTTGACTGACTGACCTTTGTATTTTGATATAGAGATTGTCATAATGTGTATACATCAAAGTTTGATGAAGAAATATAAAGAAATAGTTACAGGAATTAATAAGTTTTTGTGACCAAAAATGACTTTTGCATTAAGACTATAACCTTGACCTTATACACTGGTGTTATCATGTGACTTTTGTCATTATATGTATGAAGAAACATAAAGAGAAAGTTACAGGAAATTTTAAGTTTCTGTGATGAAGGACGATGCACATGAGGTCCATATGCATGGCCATATGCTATTAAAGGGACAAAAAGCAATAATGAACTAGTTTGTAGTTCTTTTAGCTTAATATATCTATCTATCTGACCAACTTAATCTCGGATAATAATTTGAAGTCTTTTCTGCAATATAAAATACGCATACAACATAATTATGTGCATAATATTTCATATATGGACGAAAATACAACGCAGTTGTTCAAACAACCCTTGCCTGTGCTGCCATCTCCTAAATTTTTAATATGTGTCAAAATTACCAAAGTAGCGATGTTTCAGAGTTATCCGCCCTTGCTTCTTTAGGGTTTTTCCCTGAGAAGAGGCTCCTATAAATAAAGCAAGTCAATTTAACATTCTAAAATAGTAATTTTACCAGTTTTTAACCCTTAACCAACTAAGCACGACTATAATAGCCTTTGCATCCATTGTAAACCCAGATCAGCCTTCGAGTAACTCACATGATCATGGTTTACAATGTCTGGCTGCTGATCAGTCATTTCCCCCAAAACACCCCTTTGTCACATAAATGGAATGGTCTTAATTCAAAGAAAGCAGTCCATTATATTTATGTAGCGGGATAAGGGTTAACTACATTGTTCAGTTGCTGGGGTAACATTAAAGGGACACATGGCAATCTTGAAGCGTTTATCAAGCATTGAAATTAGCATCACTAAGTATTTTTCCAGTAGCATTTTGACTTTAAACCTGCTTGCATATAATTACATAAGATGAGGTTTAATTTTTTCCTATTATTCTACATTAGGTTTAAATATATTGTTGGTGCAATATAATGCAAGTTATGTAGAAAAACTTATGTGATGCCGCATGTTTTATACCAATCAAGATTGCTGTGTGTCCCTTTAAAATTACTGTATATATATATATATGCCAAGTATAGGTAAAATCAGTTGTGTACAATTTCTGCTGATAACAATGAAAATAATGCAGGAATGTAATCTGAAAGTAATTTTAAAATATGTAATGTTGATAAATAAATGACTGAATGTTTTGTTAATTCATTAAGTTCATATTAGGGTCATTCAGTTTAGGATTAAATTCATGTTTTCAGCAGAGCTAAACATCAAAATTGTCTCAAAACTTACCAAACATTTTTTTATATGTAACACTATCACAATACCTTCACCCTTTTCCAAGTTTCCAAGAACTCTCAAGAGTAACACTTTTATGAAAATAGTCAAACTTGCTCAAGAGATCACATCTATTAAGAGCTTTAAGGGACCACTATCTCACTGGCTAATGCTAATGTTGTTTTTTATAAATAAAATATACCTGTATTAAGAGACCACCTGCTAGAGACCACTATCTCACTGGCTAATGCTAATGTTGTTTTTTATAAATAAAATATACCTGTATTAAGAGACCACCTGCTAGAGACCACTACCTCACTGACTAATGCTAATGTTTTGTTTTTAAATAAAATATACCTGTACTAAGAGACCACCTGCTAGAGACCACTATCTCACTGAC